>MU686356.1:22456-73652 GCA_026770625.1 Nicotiana glauca
AGCCATTTGGTGTCAGCCGTCGACAAAACATTCAATGAAGTTGTCAAGATGGGAAGTATGGTAGAAGAAGGGTTAAAGTCTAATAAGATCATGAGCTACTCAGCAATAAAGGCAACAACACAAGCCATCCAGACTGGCACTGGAGGGGTTCTGGGAAAGAAGAAGAAAGAAGAAGTGGCTGTGGTGGAAGCAAGGACATGGTCCCGGGGTCCTTCCCCTTATTATCATCAACCCCGTCCACATCACCAACCTTACCCACATACACCATATGGCCCACCACAACATTATTATCCATCTCCCATTCCATATTTTTCAGTTAACCACGCCCAACCTTATCCTCAACCCCAAGCACCATGGCGTGCACCCACTCCTCATAACACCTACCATACCCAAAATACATACCCACCGCCTAAAACAAACAGAAATCCCGGTGGAACTAGTTTCCACCCAAACCCTGCTGCCAAGAATGACAGGTTGCAAAAGAAAAAGACTTTCACTCCGCTAGGAGAATCCTACACCAGCCTATTTCACAGGTTGAGACAGCTTGAAATGATAAACCCTATTGAGCCAAAAATACCAAACCCACCACCAAGGAACCTGGACCATTCAGTCAGTTGCGAATATTGCTCAGGAGCTCCGGGGCACGATACGGAGAAATGTTGGCATCTGAAAACTGCTATTCAAGAACTTATTGACACCAGGAGAATTGAAGTACAGGCTCCTGAAACTCCCAATATTACGCAGAATCCATTACCAACTCATCATGAAGCTCACATGATTGAGTTAGTACAGAGGGGAGAGTACAAGAAGCCATCTCAAACGGTGATGATGATCAAAGCAAGTGAAAGTAAAGTAGATGAGAAATCAATTGTTGGGAAAGCATTGGTTGCAGCGGAAGAAGTGGTCAATGAGCCAGTGTTGAAAGTAAAGCCAGAACCTATAAAAGTGATAATACCAGGAGCCATTGTTAAGCCCGTGTTGGTTGTGAAAGGTGCTCAGACAGAACCGGCCATCATTAAACCTGTAACTCAGTTGCCTGTGGTAGATGCAAAGGCTGTTCCGCGGAATTATAATAAAGTGACTGTTATGTATCTGGGAAAAGAAGTTAAAGATGAAGTATGTGAAACTCATGGTTTGACTAGATCAGGGAGGTGTTTTGCCCCTGAGGAAGTAAGGAAGGCTAAAACAGCTAGGGACAATCCGGCATCGGTGAAAAAAGCTATCACCGGGGAGGAAGCTGAAGAATTTCTGACAAAAATGAAGGCACAGGATTATTCAATAGTGGAACAATTAAGGAAAACGCCGGCGCAGATTTCACTATTATCTTTACTGATCCATTCGGATGAACATCTGCGGGCGTTGATGAAGATCTTAAATGAAGCACATGTGCCAGAGAAAATTACTGTGAACCATCTTGAAAAGATTGCGAACAAAATTTTTGAGGTGAACTGGGCAACATTCTCCGATGATGAATTGCCGGTGGAGGGAACTGAACACAATAGAGCCTTGTACCTCACAGTAAAATGCGAGGATTCTGTAGTGACCCGGGTGTTAATTGATAATGGGTCTAGTGCCAACATTTGCCCTCTATCCACTCTGGAGAAGTTGAAGGTTGACAATGAAAGAATTCATAAAAACAGTATCTGTGTACGGGGATTCGATGGTGGAGGGAAGAATACAGTGGGAGATATTGTGCTGGAACTTACAATAGGGCCTGTGGAATTCACGATGGAGTTCCAAGTGCTTGATGTTGCTGTGTCCTATAATATTTTATTGGGTCGACCATGGTCCATGCTGCAAAAGTTGTACCATCTACGCTGCATCAGATGGTTAAATTTGAATGGGATCGTTAGGAGATCGTGGTCCACGGGGAGGATAATTCTTGCAATGCTATTACACCCTTTGAGGAAGTGGAAGATGATAAGGGCCCGTGGGTGTACCAAGTTGTGGATACTGTACCAGTTGCCAAAATCCCAGAAGGGGAGCATATTCCTGTGCCTAAGGTGGGTACTGCATCTGTTATGGTGGCAACAGAGATGTTAAGAAATGGATTTCTACCCGGAAAGGGTTTGGGAGCTTTATTACAAGGCATTATACAACCAGTGTCCCTTCCTGGTAATATTGATACTTTTGGGTTGGGCTTTAAACCCACCACTGCTGATATAAGAAGAGCCAGAAAGTTGAAGAAGAAAGTGTGGACCCTCCCTAAACCTATCCCTCGCCTTTCCCGTTCTTTCGTCCGGTCTGGTACTAAAAGGCGCCCGGTAACAGTGATGCCCAGTTCAGTGGTGATAAGACCTGACAAGGAATTGATCGAAAGATTTGAAATGTTGTTCGATGAAGTGAATGTGGTGGAAGCAGATGAGGGTCCGAGCAGAATTGATGTCCAGTTCGTGGGATCTCAGGCCAATCTTAATAACTGGGAAGCTACTCCTCTTCCAACTCGGAGGGAGTCGCGGTAGTTAGTTTTTGATTTCTTTTTGAGTATTAAATTTGATTTATTTCAAGGTTGTAATTCAGATTTCTATGTTCCGTCCAATTGGATAAATCAAACCTTGTTATCTTACAAATCTCAATGAAATGCAATTTCTTTCTCTCTTCATTCCTGATAGCCTCTATTTTTTTTTTTTCTTTTCTTTTGTCTTGTACAGTCCATTTTATGTTGATTTCAATGATGTGTCATGCATGAGGAGTTCCCGGCCTAGTCTTGATAATCAATGTGAAATAGTAATATAAGAAATTGAATGTGATGATGAGGTTGAGTATGATGACGAGGAGGCTTTGGAAGAAATTAGTAAAGAATTGAGTCAATATGAGGAAAAATCCAAACCTAACTTGAATGACACGGAGGCAATCAATATGGGGGATCAAGAAAAGGTTCGGGAAAAAAAAATAAGTGTCCATTTGGAAGCCTCGCTCAGGGAAGAGTTGATCAAGTTATTGTTTGAATACAAAGATATCTTTGCATGGTCATATGATGATATGCCGGGNAAGCCCAAAAGACAATTTTTCACTGCCAAACATCCACATACTGATTGACAATTGTTCCAAACATGAGATTGGGTCTTTTGTGGATTGTTACGCGGGTTATCACCAGATTTTAATGGATGAGGAAGATGCTGAAAAGACGGCATTCATCACACCTTGGGGGACATACTGTTATAGGGTTATGCCGTTTGGGTTGAAGAATGCAGGGGCAACGTACATGAGGGCGATGACCACCATGTTCCATGATATGATACATCGAGAGATTCAAGTCTATGTGGATGACGTAATTATAAAGTCAAGAAAACAGTATGATCATGTTAAATACCTGAGGAAGTTTTTCCAGAGGAAGTCTGCCCGCCTAGCCAAAATGACCGCGTTTAAAGGAAGATAAATCTGGACTGTTGAAACCTGATGATCCAACGGTCGTATAGCTGATATCATTAAAAAAACAAAACGACATTGTCTGGTATTGGTTAATCTGTGTCGTTCATTGGTTGATCCAACGGTTATATGGCCCGCTCTCATTAAAAATAAACGACGTCATATGAGGGTTCAAAAAATCTGAGCCGTTGATATATTTTAATCCAACGGTCAGGGGCAATCGCTACATTTTAATTACCAACACCAAATTAAATCAGAAAAAAAACATTTCATTCGTGCCTTCTCTATCTCTAACCTAGCCGCCATGGTTTCTCTCCGACCCCCGCCGGAACCCTACCGGCGGGAAACAATACCCACGTCAACCACCCCCAAAAATACACCCTAGGACCGCCTTGAGCCCCTGAGTCTACCACTCTACCCTGTTTCCTTCGAATCCCCCTCGTTCTGTTCGAATATCCAAAAATGTGTCACCGGAACCCTAACTCCGGCGAAAACAACTTCGTCCAAATTAGCCCAAAATCACATCAAACCACCTCCTGACCACCCTCAACACTATTCTAAAGGTCTTGAGTCCAAAATCCAACTGGATTGGCTCAAACATAAGCTTGAAGTTTCTCCGGTGAACAAAAATTCAAGAAATTGATCTCTCCTGTTCTTCTTGAAATCTAAAAAACTGTCCAATAAAAAAAGACTAAAAAAAGCTAAGTTCCTTTTCTTTTTTCTATTTTTCTTATCCTTTTTGCATGTGTTTGTTCTTTCGTTTAATTTTTGTTTGTATTAGGGATTACTGAGTTCTTTTTATTTCTTAAAGAAAATAATTTTTTGTTAAATTGATACTGATGAGCTTCTGTTTGATTAGTGATTGAATAATAAATAAGTAGATAACAGTTTGATTCTAAAATTGTTGATATTAATATTAGGTTAGATTCTGATTAATTTTGATTTAGTAAATTGATAGTATAATTGGATTTTCATGATTTTCAGTGTGATTTTAATTGTTTGTTTAGCTTCTGAAATTTGTTGATTTTGATAAATGTTAGTCAGTGATAATTTTGGATAATTGTTAGATAGTTAGTGATAAGTTTGATTACTTAGGGTTAATTAGTATTGTTTTGGTTATAGCTGTTAATCAGTAATTAGTTAGAATTAAAATAATTAGTTTGTTTAAATACGGAGTTCAGGGGTGAAAGGGATTAAAGGGTAATAGGGTAAAATTCGACAGTTCAAGGGGTTAAAAGGGTAAAAAGCAGTAGGGTATTTGGTAAAAACAATCAAAATTCAAGGGTGTTTTGGGAACATTAAAAGGGTTAACAGTAATAAATCAAGGGAAGTGGGGGTAGTTTGGGCATAGGAAAAGGGCAATAGGGTAGATTTCTAAGTTGAAGTAGGGGTAGATAGGGAATTACACTAAGATAGAAGGTTCTAGGTGGGGTAACTAGTATGATTTTTCACAAATAAGGGTAGCCAATCGAATAACTAGTAAAAGAATAAGGATAAAACTGAAATAAAAGAGGGACCATAGTGTAATTAATAAAGTTTGAACTTCCCTCCAAATTTAAATCTATAAATAGGCATCAATATGCCTCATTTTACAAGTTTTGCAATCTGAAAAATATCATCTAAGTAATCTGTCCTTCTTAGATCAAATTCTCGATATTCTTCATTACAAAAACTCAAAAATATCAAAAAATAGTAGAAAATTTCAAAATTATACTGTTACATTGGCCAATTGATCTAGATTTAAAGGCTGTGTAGTAACTCTCTACTGATCTAGTATTCAAAAATCTCTGAAGTTGTAATTTGGATTGGTCGAGTTGATTTTCTGGTTAAAACACTGTTGCTGTTGGTTTAAATCTGGTGCATTGAGGCATTATTTTTGGATTTATTTTCCTGATCCTGTTGCTGTTGCTGATATAGAGTTCTGACTCTTCTTCTTCTCACATTTTCTTATACTCAGGTACACATTTGTACTCGACATTGACGTGATTTCAAGCTTGAGCAATAAAAAATAGGAATTCAATTATTGTTCTGAAATTTCACTAGTAATATGAGTTTAAATCTGATTAGATTATATAGATACAGCAGTTAAATATGACAATTTGTATTTGATAGGATTAGTCTAGTTTATATTGGACTGTATAAATTGGGACTGTATTTAGACTTTCGAACATTTGGACTTTTATTAGTATTAGATCATTATGAACATGTTTGAAGTACTTATGATCTTCTAGGATAATGAAATATATTGCTAGATTTAGATTTCATTTGATATAGCATGAAAAGGAAAAACTGAAAATAATTTGTTAATATTTTTCGTCAATTTCGTTTTTTTTTAGAATAACTTCTGTTGTTGAAATCAGAAATAGAAAGAAAAAGAAATAAAGTTCATGTGCTAAGTCAAACATGCTATCACTTAGACTAACTTCGAAACAGTATTATGGCATTACTGTGAAATCCAATAGCTTAAGGTACTAGTACTCTAATCTACATTTAGTGTTTAGAAGTTTGATTTTAAAAGTAAATGAATTAGAAGTTAGGTCCTTGGGTATACGAACTACAAATAATCACTAAATAGGTATAATGACACTACTGGCCCATTATTAATAGCTAAACGTGCATTCTTAATTAAACAGTTGAAAAAATTGATTTGTTTATGAATAACTGTAAAATCAAATAATCTGAACTTTAATCTAGAATTTGAATGGTCAACGTTCTGTTAATTGGTATAATGGTGTATTATTTGCATTGTTTTAATTAGTGAAGGTATTTGGACCAGTTTACATTAACATTGGGCCTAGTTTGTCCGGTTCTACAATCATACGGACTTGCCTTTGGTATATTTTACCAGGCAGTTTAGAACTTAGGCCCAAACTATGATATATCTGCCCTTACGCCTTTGGATTAAATTTACGGGCTGTTTGTAAGCCCAAAATAATTAAAGACAAGTACTCTTATGAGTTCATGAACCCAAACATAACACTATTAGGTAATATTGATTAACTAGGATTTCTTTATTATTAGAGATAAAACAAAGAAACAAAACATAGTTTACTTTAGGATTAACTTTTAAATAAAATGATGAGACGAGCCTCGCCAAATCAAATACATAATTGCGGGGCCCTCAATAATTGCTTACAAAAAATACTAGAAATTGGGAGGACCGTTTAGCGAACTTCACGGTCTTCCCCAAAGATGATAAACGCGTAGTTGCTTTAGGCGCGAGTATTAATAATATTACCTTTCCTAAATACGGGTGCACATTTATGTGACCCAAATCCAAATCTCAACGAAGTCGAAATGTGTTAAAGCCACGGGCGTGCTGGTACGGCGTGGTTCGAGATACATTTTCACGACGTTGTAATTCTTGTAAAATAAATAATAAATATAAAAGCGGGTTATTAATAAAAGGCACATAAAATAGAACACGTATTGAAATCAGATAAAATCAAATACAACAGTTGAGCGACCGTGCTAGAACCACGGAATCTGGGAATGCCTAACACCTTCTCTCGGGTTAACAGAATTCCTTGTCCGGATTTCTGGTTCGCGGACTGTTAACAGAGCCATATTTTCCTCGGTTCGGGATTCAACCGGTGACTTGGGACACCATTAATATCCCAAGTGGCGACTCTGAATAAATAATAATAAATCCCGTTCCGACTGTCCTTTAATTGGAAAAACTCCTTTATGCCCTTTGCGGGGTGTATTAAACTCGTAAAAAGTAGGTGTGACACCACTTATCCCCTTCACAACATTTTGTACAAGACTAAGCTCTCGGGCCGACTAGCCAAGTGGGCCATCGAAATCAGTGGGTCGAGTATCAACCCGGAATGACCATCAAGTCTCAAATCTTAGCAGACTTCGTGGCCGACTTTACACCAGGCCTCGTGCTCGAGGTTGAAAAGGAGCTATTGCTAAAATCGAGTACATCCCCGGGGGTGTGGACCCTTTTCACATACGGTACTTCAAATGTGAAGGGGTCCAGGCTAGGCATCGTTTTGAATCCACCCACAGGTAATACAATTAGACAATCTATCAAAACCCCAAAGTTGACTAACAATGAGGCCGAATATGAGGCTATGATTGCTGGTCTCGAGCTGGCTAAAGATTTGGGAGCTGAGATCATCGAGGCCAAGTGTGATTCCCAGCTTGTGGTTAACCAGGTCAACAAAACCTTCGAGGTCTGAGAGGATTGAATGCAAAGGTACTTGGATAAATTGCAGGTAACCTTACACTGGTTCAAATAATGGACCCTACGATATGTATATCGAGAACAAAATGGTGAGGCCGATGCCCTTGCAAACTTAGGGTCATTAGCCGAAGATGATGAAATTAGCTCAGGGACTGTCGTACAACTTTCAAAATCGGTGGTCGAAGAAGGCCAAGCTCAAATAAACTCCACAAGCCTAACTTAAGATTGGAGGAACAAATATATTGATTGCTTGAAGAACGGGAAACTTCCATCGGACTCTAAGGAATCGAGGACTCTTCGAACCAAAGCTGCATGATTTACACTGGCCGAATATGGAACATTGTACATAGGATATTCGCTATGCTTGGGTCCAGGAGGAACTGACTACGTCCTACGAGAAATTCACAAGGGCACTTACGGGAACCATTCCAGTACCGAATCACTGGTTCACAAAGTCATTAGAGCAGGATATTATTGGGACAGTATGGAAAAAGGGTGCTAAGGAGTTCGTTAAAAAATGTGATAAGTACCAAAGGCATGCGCCGATGATCCACCAACCCGGAGAGCAACTTCATTCAGTCATATCCTCGTGGCCATTCATGAAATGGAGGCTGGATATTGTTGGTCCTCTGCCATCAGCCCCAGATAAAGCTAAGTTCATTTTATTTATGATTGACTATTTCTCTAAATGGGTTGAAGCACAGGCTTTCGAGAAAGTCACAGAGAAAGAAGTTATTAGTTTCATCTGGGATCACATCATATGCCGATTCAGGATACCCGCCGAGATAGTGTGTGATAATGGAAAATAATTTATCGACATCAAAATAACAAAGTTTCTCAAAGAGCACAAAATAAAAAAAATTTCGACGCCGTATCATCCTAGCGGGAACGGATAGGTAGAATCAATGAACAAAACCATCATTCAAAACCTAAAGAAGAGGTTGAACGATGCTAAGGGGAAACAAAGAGAAATTTTTCCCAAAGTGCTTTGGGCATATTAGACAACGACAAAATCCAGTACGAGGGCAACGCTATTCTCCTTGGTGTACGGCGCCGAAGCTCTAATACCGGTCGAAGTCGGGGAACCAAACGTCAGGTTTCGATACATAATAGAAGAATCAAATCACGAGGCTATGAACACAAGCTTCAAATTGTTAGAGAAAAAGCAAGAAGCCTCCCTCGTTCGAATGACTGCCCAGAAACAGCGCATCGAAAAATACTATAATCGAAGAGCCAATCTTCGACACTTCAAAATAGGGGACTTAGTTCTGAGGAAAGTCACCCTCAATCCTCGAGATCCAAATGAGGGTAAACTCGGCCCAAATTGGGAAGGACCATATAAGGTCCTCGGTGTCATCGGAAAGGGACCTTACAAGCTTGGGACGATGAACGATGAACAACTGCCAAATAACTGGAACATATCACTCTTCAAATAATACTATTGCTAAGGTATGACTCTCTCCATTTTTCATATATATTTTATACTTACCTATTGCAGGTTTTTGATCAAAGACAACGGGAAAATCTTCAACACAAAGACTTCAGGATTAAAAGCATGCGTTGCACTCTTTTTGCCTTAGATCGATTTTTGTCCCAAATGGGTATTCCGGCGATATTTTTAATGAGGAAACAATTATATGTGCTGCCTGGGGACAATTCAACAGTATCCGAGGCTTCTTTACAATCAACCTCGAATACTAGTGGCATCACCCTCGGATGTAATGTTTTCAAGGAAGATACTTCGTGTCAACAGGGTCTCGATAGGAAAATTTATAAAGGGACAAATAGTCAAACGAACCATGCCCCATGTAGATTGCCCGAGCCCTAATGACAAAACATGTACACATGAATTATCTATTGAAGGAAGTACTTTTTCCTTATCAGATATTCCATGCCTTAGTGAAATTTCTACTTTACAATTTCGCACTTACGATATTTTACGAAAACCAACTCAAGAACCAATCACAATTAAAGCTCGAGAAATTAACTCTGTACTCGGGGACAGTTGTCTTAAAATCGACACGCTCGAATTGTTAAACTTCGAAATCTTAAGACCTTAAAAGGGCAATCCTCGATTTTATGGGTCACGACCACCCCACTCGGGGACTAATATTTCGAAAAAGTTTGAAGTATAATCAATTGACAAGCCCAATAGGCAAATACCAAGTTAAAGGCTACGGCCATAATAACACGGTTCTGAAATGTCCGAATTTTGTAATCAAACATGCCTTCAAATATGTTCATAAAACCGGTTTAAAAAAAGGCTACCCTCGACATATTTACATAGGTCTTCGATAAATTCGACCCTCGAGAACCTTAAGAGGTACCAAATTGAACAAACTTATGCTACGGCATAACAATATTTTTTGACAATACTAAATCCTAATGGGTACAGATTTATATTATGCTAAGGCATAACAAATTAAAATTTTAAGCCGAAAAAGGGAAAAAGCCACTATAGGCCATATCGGCCCGATTAAAGAGCCTAAGGGCCATTACATTATTGAGCTCGAGGACTCGCCCTCGCTTAACCAAAACACAATGGTTTTTACCGCTTCGAGTTCGAGCAAGTACTCACATGATTATAGAAATTATAGCAATCCGATTTCAACAAAATTTTCACGTGGCAACAAAGTAAGTTTAATTTGTCACAAGTCCTAAAGTATATCAGAATTATCATAAGGCGAAAGCAAAAGAAAGTATTCATAAAACAAAAATCAGAGACAAATTGAAAAGAAAAAAGATCTTTCATATATACGAGAGTATTTACAAGGACTACTCAGGGTCTTACACAAAAATCCAAAAAAAAAGAAAAAAGTTCTAAGTTCTTAATCTTCCCCGAGATATCTTCATATTCTCCGCTCTCGGACCCGCTCGCTCTCCCGGAGTCATCATCATTAGAGAGCAATGCTTCAGCTTTGGCTTCTAGCACTTTTGCATTCTCGATATCATCCGTGAGGTCAAATCCACGAGCACGAATCTCCTCGAGAGTCTCTCTCTTGAGACTGGCACTTAGCATGATCAGAAACGCAGGATAATCAAACCTCAGCAACATCAGAAATTTCCTTTGCTCAAACGTTAGCGGCTTCAACATCGGCTCGGTAGACAGACACGACCGCCTCTGCCTCAACCTTCACTTTTTCCACCTTAGATGTGGATTTTGCAAGCTCAGCGGCCATCCGAGTCTCGAGCTCTTCAATTTTCTTAGCTCGGGCCAAGCTCTTATCCTTTATACTTTAGAGTTGACGTTCAACCAAACACAGCTGGGCTCTAGCTGTATCTTTCTCCGAGGCGAGGCGGTCCATGTTCTACTTCCACTCCATAGTCTCTCCCTCTTTCACCTCACCCTCCTCGCAAAGCTACTAAATCTTTTTGGCCTACTGCTGAACCTGCAGGATCTAAATGTCAGTCGCCAATATCAAATTGATAGGTCAAGCTCCCAAAAATGTACGTTACCTGCTCGATGAGATCGGTCTGCTCTTTATGAGCTCTTGCCAATTCAACTTGGAGGTCCCTGATCTCCCCTTCTTTTTGCACATAGAGGAGCTTGAGGGCGTCTCTCTCCTCCATGAGCCTTTTGAGATCGGCATCACACCCATTTAGCTCAGCTTGGGACCTGGAAAATGCTTTCCGTTAGTGCATCACAGCCTATGGAGAAAGGAAGGAAATCAAACAAAACAAAATAAAACAAAACGTAAATCGAATAATTACCTGGTTCAGGAGTCGTTGTAGCTCATAAAAAATGATCGTTGCATCCAGGTCGTACACTTCATCGAGCCACGTGAAGCAGCCACAGAATATGTCATCCCCTTCTAGGTCGTTCCCACTTCGGGGGTCTTCATAAACTGAGCCTTCCAAAATTTCCGTTCAGAAAATGTGGGGTCGGGCGGTCAATATTGATTGACCCAAGTAAGCCACTTCGGGCACTCTTTGCTTTTTGGAGGGCCTCGGAATCGGACCCTTCAAGCACAACCACCAATTGTTCATCACGGCGGACAGGCACACTCGTCGGTTGTTTGTCACGGTAGGAAACATCGTCAGCCCCCGATGACTAGGGGACTTTGCTCGGACCATCTTTAGAGATCTCCTTGGTCTGAGGATGAGCCTCCTCGACCACCACCAGCTCAACTGCTTTTGAAGCTTCGACATTTCCCCTCTTTCGAGCCACCAACTCATAGTCAGCATCTTCTTCCTCCTCTTCTTTCTCCTCTTCTTCATCTCGTAGTTTTTAGACTATGTTTTTAGATAGGGCGTCATCATCTTGCCTCGACTTGCAAGCCTTGTTCTTCTTAGGATTTGGGGTATCGGAAGGCGATACCCCTTTCCTCTTCTTACCTTTAGCTGGTTTCGGGGCCTCCTCTTCCCCAAGTGGGGCCGGCCTCATTTCGGCAATATCCTTGAGATCTGCATAAAAGGGAATCAAGTACAAATGAAAAGAAACGTTTCAGAAAAGAGCATAAAAATCGTATAAGGTGAGCTTACCATGATTCTTGGCCTCTCATCGGCCCGGATAAAAGAAACAAAGCAATCAACATGAGATATTGATGGGTTTGCACTTATGCTTCATGTTGCATTCCTTGGGGAATGACATCTTCTCGTTCGGGATTAAATCAGAAGTCTTCACTCAGACAAACCGACCCATCCAGCCCCGATCCTTGTCCCCGTCTGTACTCAAGAACAACACTTTTTTGGCTTAGTGATGGAGCCTTATTAAGCTGCCCCGATAGAGACAGGGGCGATACAGTCTAATGAGGTAGTCGAGCGTAAAGGGAATCACTTCGACCTTGCTCACGAAGAATCAGAGCAAGATAACAATGCGCCAAAAAGAAAGGTGTATCTGGCCAAGATTTATTCGGTATTGGCGGCAGAAGTCAAGAATAACCGGATCAACGGGACCCAGCATAAAGGGGTAAGTGCGAACACTAAAGAACCCTTTTACATAGATGTTGATGTCCTCTTCATGGGTAGTAATAACCACCTCTTTATTTTCTCAGACTTAATCTTTTTTCACTTGCTCGAGATCGCCTTCAGTTATCGAGCATATATATCTTGACATGGGCTCACATCGGCCAGAGAACAAACAGGGTTTCTCGAACTTGAAGTCGAAGGAAAGATCGCACGACCCCGGAATGCACTCCTCGATGCGTGGCGCCACCGGTATTTTATCGCTGGTCGGCCACAATGAAGAAACTTTTTCCTTTTGGGGAACAGTTTTAGATGTTTTTGCCATTTCTATGTGAGTTCAGAAAAAAGAAGAAGATGGAGTTTGTTGTTTTAGGAAAGAATCAACAAACGGGATGTAAGTCATTTGCAGAATTGAGGAACTTGAAGGAAGGAGAGCTTTAAAGATTAAGAAAAGTTTTCAAAATAAAGTTTGATAAAATTATGAAGAGGATCTATTTATAATATTGCTTTGACGGTTTGAAAACACTAGTGGCCGATCATTAACTAGCACTAATTAATGGTCTTGAGAACTGTGCAAATGCGACGCTTCAATCGCCTTCACCGCTTATGTCACGAGGGTAACATCGTAATTGGTCAATGTACGAAATCGAAGACTCAATTCGTTTCTTCTCATTACACTCCGAGAAACAAGGAGACTATTTGTATATGGGTAAAATCGGACTTGTCCGATTTTGCCATTATTTTGAGATCGGAGAACCGCATCGAAGGTCAGCCTCGTAATGGATCAAACCTGAGCACGAAAACAAGGTACCGAGTTCGGAGATCGAGGGACCCATCGAGATCGAGGTTCGCAACGATCGAGACCAGATGTGAACAGCTTCGAGCGGAAGGCAAAAACGAAAAGGCGAAATATCTGTAACCGGTCGGAGATCACGACGGAAATCTTGGAATGGACAAATCAAGGGGGTTGTTTGTATTAATCATGGGATTTACTTCCGTAATTAGAATTATACCACAATTAGGATTCCTCTAGTATATAAAGAGGAGTCCCCGTCATTTGTAAACACCTTACATTCATACAGGAAAAAGCAATATAATATTTCTCCATTGTTTCATCAATTCATTGTTCTTTAAATGTTCTTACTTTATTAATCTCGAGGGTTCATCGGCTCGAGGACACTGTCTAAACATCAGTTTGTCTTATATTCTTGTCATTTCCATCACTTATCACTAAATTAATCAACTGGTATTAAGTGAAATCACGTATCCTTAAAATCACATTATAAGTTTAATTGTTACTCGATTTTTAGGGTAAACAATATCCCTCAAAATCGTCTAAAGTTTGTTTCCCAAATTCATTAGTTATAAATTAGTTCAAATTCAATGTTTATATATGGAGTTTGCTGTGGAATACTAATATTTAATTTAATTTCTTTCAATGTTTTAAATTCATGGCATTTAGATTGAGCACCAAGACGCAACAGATTTGGAGTTTGTATCACTGAATTTGCTAAAGCTTTCCTTTGATGGAGTTCTCTTGCCCCTATTAGCTTTGAAGTTCCCATCAATGGATTACAAATGTTTCTATCATTGAATTAATTTGCTTATGCTTTACTTTGATTGAGTCCTTTTTTTTCTACTTATAAATAAGATTGCGTTTTGTGAATGTACTCATGAGGTACTCTTAGCAAGAATTTTGCAAGGGAGTTAAAGAGATGGTCTAACGCAAGTAGGAGGCCAGAGTTTCAGAGATATGAGAGGATTGACCATAAATGCTCCAAGAAATAAAACTTACCAATACTAAACAAAATGTACTAGTACGTAGTATCGATCTCACACAGAAAACTGTATTTCTTTTGACTAGCATTATGAGGGGCAGATTCAGAATTTAAATTTTATGGGTTTAGATTTCCCATTTTATAACATTTCATCTAATTTAGTGGGTTCAAAATTTATATTTGTATATGATTAATGATTTTTTGGATAAAAATATAAGGTATGAGCGAAAGTTATGGATTCAATTAAACCCATAACTTTTACACAGCATCCGCTTTTGGCATTATGGATCTTCGGTGGACAGATTTGATTATGCAATGTTATAATGGAATATAAATGCCGACAGCTGTACTTGTCCCTACTCAATAAATTCCGTCACTCCCTTACATTAATAGAGTGGCGAATGTAATTAGGATTTTGAGTTTATAATTTTTGAATTCCAAAAAAGTAACGTATTTGTGAGCCCAAGTGAAGGTTAGTTTTGAAGATTGATAAAGGAAATTCAAGCATGAACTAGGTCCATTCCTTGTAGTGCATAGAAACGGGTAGATTCGAACATATTAGTATAAGTGATATCTCCTGATCGAAAAGTTTGCATAATTGATAAGGAGAAGGACTCCTTACTCAAAGAGAACACTGACCAAGATAGGGAAGGAGTTAGAAGCTGAGATCAACTAGAACTCATCCACTAAGGAAGAGTAGCATTAGAACTCTAGTTATTTCTTCATCTACTAACTCTATATATTGCAGAATTTTCTCACTTTACAGGCAATGCACAAATGCAGAAGTTAAACAGGAATTGAGAGCAAAATAGCAAGGCATTTTGCAAGCAGTTCATGTGTGATTCAAGTGTGCAAACCTAAAGCTACATGAACCAGATATAAGAACTAGTTCAAACGGTCTATCTTTTATTCTAGTTCTATTGTAGTAGGTATTTTTATATTTATCTAGAAGTAATTGTAATAGATACTTAGAGTATTCAAGTTAGAGTTAACTTGAAGTTGTCGTAATGGTTAGAGGTTGTTTGCTACAACGGGATTAGAGTTAGTCCTAGGTTTAGAAAAGTATTTTGTAAATGCAGTTTTTGGCTCAGTGATTTAGTAGAGAGTTTGGGAAAATCCTACTGAGAAGTAGGTTTCACCTTTTGAGCCAGGTATTTTCCACGCAAAATACTTGTGTTATTTACTTTTTGCATTTACTATTTCAACAATAGTAGGTTAAGGAACACTTATAAGAACCAGGTCCTTCCATAATCAGTTTAAGAGAAAAATTGGACACTACACAAATCATCCCCCCCCCCAATCTTGTGTGGTATTGAAGTATAAAAATTAATTTGTATCAGAGCAGTTTATCCTGTAAGAGGCGAACACCTTACGAACAGATCAAGATAAGCGCACCACTTGAAAACTGGGAAGGGCAATCCACTACTAGGCTTCCACTCTTTAATGTCCAGTACTACTCTTGGTGGAAAAACAAGATGATAGATCACGTCATCGGAGAAGACTTTGAGCTATGAAACATATTCAGTAATGGTCCCCTGGCTACCATGAAGAAGAATGTTGAAGGAGTAGATGTGCCAAAAACGAGAGCTGACTGCACTACTGAGGACTTGAGGAAATGGGAGAAGGATGTTAAGGCTAAGTAATGGCTTGTGTGTGGACTTGGTCCGAACGAGTACAGTAGCATTCAAAGCTATACCGCTGCTAAGGAAATCTTGGACACTTTGCAAGTGGCTCATGAAGGAACACCTAAAGTGAATCGGTCCAGAGGAACACTACTGTATTCTCAATATGACAATTTCACCATGAAGGAAGGGGAAACCATCTAGGAGATGTATACAAGATTCACCACACTGACAAATGAACTTAAGTCTCTTGGAAGGATTATCCCTGAAGAAGATAGAGTTGAGAAGATTCTGACAAGGGTTCTACCAGACATTTGGGAGAGCAAAATAACTGCTATTCAAGAATCAAAGAACATTGCCACTCTCAAGTTGGCTGAGCTAACTGGAAATCTCACGGATTATGAACTTAAAAGACAAACCATGAAGATAGATGTACGCAAGAAAAAAAGGAGTCTGGCACTCAGAATCACTGAAGGTTCTGAACTAGAAGATGATGAAATGGACATGATCACAAAGAACTTCAAGAAGTACCTAATGAGAGAAAAGGATCCTTCAAGAAGTGAAAACGATAGCAAACCAAGGGTACATGAAAAGCAAACTAATGAGAGATGTTATGAGTGTGGGAAGACTGATCACCACATCAAAAATGACCCTCAATGGGAAACTGAATGGAAGAAGGAATGAGCTGGAGGAAGAAACAGGAAGAAAGAACAAGTTCAACCCAAGAAGAACAAATGATCAACAAAGGCTATGGTTGCTACTTGGGCAGAAAGCTCAGATGATGAAGATGGAGATGAACAAGTACTTGTGGCCATTGGAGAATATGATGAGGAATCTGAGGTAAGTGTAATTCATCTAAAACACAAGATTAAATTTTTGTCTAAAGAATGGCTATATGAGTTACTCCTGAATTTCATTGATTATCTAAACAATGAAAAGGAATAGCTGTCTAAGGAGTGTGTGATTTTGAAAGCTAAGTGCAAAAATCTGGAACTTAGGGCTAGTGAAAGTGATAGTAAAAATGCTGAGTTAAAGAACCAGGTTCATGAACTTGACACCACTGTCCTAGAGCTTAGATATGAAAATCTAAAACTTAAATTAGGAGCAGGAAAAAGAAAGTTGATCATACACAATTCCCTTTAGAAGAAAACTTAGAAAAAATAACAGATGAGTTGTACAAAAGAGATGAGCAGATAAAAGTCCTAAAGGAGGATCTAAGTAAGGTTAAGCACATCCTAGACGGAATCTATAAATGGAATAGGTCCTCCGATGCACTTTCATGGCTATATGAATACGATAATAGCAATAAGAGACGACTTGGCTACGGGACCCCTGCACCTAAGTGAGATCCCAAAAGCAAGTACCTCACACTTCCTGAGAACAAAATCTGCACATACTGTGGTAAGAATGGTCACTACAAAAGTGAATGTACTGTAAAAGAAAAGGCTAGTCAAAATAATAAAATATTTGTTCAAAGGAAAAATAGGCTGCCATGATGGGCCAAAAAGAATCTGATTCACTTTTTTGCCTATAGAAAGTTTGGGTTCCTAAGACTAATCCCTGATTTCCTTTTGTAGGTCCAAGTGAAGTAGAGCAACCAAATATGGTACATGGATAATGGTTGTTCAAAGCACATGACAGGAAATAAAAACCATTTCCTTTCACTTGAGGACCTCAAAGGAGGAAATGTCTCATTTGAAAATGGGAAGAAAGGTGAGATCATTGAGGTTGGAAAGGTATGTAAGACTGATTCTCACTCTATTGAGAATGTCTACTTGATGGATGGCCTAAAATACCGTCTAATCAGTGCATCATAATTATGTGATAGAGGTAACTTGGTAGCTTTCACTTCTACCAAATGTTTTGTGATTAATCTTACCACTGACAAGATTGTTTTTTAGGGAAAAAGAGTAAACAATATATACATTGTAGATATGTCCACACTTTTATAAAATGAACTCACTTGGTTAAGTGTGTTGGACAATGATCCCCTCCTTTGGCACAAGAGACTTGGACATGCAAGTTTGAGTCAACTCAATCAAGTTCAAGGAAGATAAAGTTTGAAAGTCTTGTGCAAGGGGGAAGTAGGTAAGATCCTCTTTTAAATACAAGAAAGTGGTAAGTACCACCAGAACGGTGGAACTAGTCCATGTGGATCTCTGTGGTCCAATGAGAACACTAAGTAGAGCTGGTAAGAGATATATTATGGTGCTTGTTGATGATTACTCTAGGTTTAATTAGACATTATTTTTAACATCTAAAGATGAATCATTTGACATTATTACTTCTTTTGTTAGAAAAACTCAGAAACAACTAGGTACTTGCATCAATTAGGTCTAATCATGGAACTGAATTTGAAAATGCTAAGTTTTCTAAATTTTGTGATGTGCATGGCATAGATCATACCTTTTCTGCTCCTAGGACTCCACAACAAAACGGAGTAGTTGAAATAAAGAATAGGACACTTGAGGATATGGATAGGACTATGTTTCTTTCTAGTAAACTGCTCTATAGCTTTTGGGAAGAAGCTGTAAATACTGCATGCTACATCATCAATAGTTGCATTACTAGACCTCTTGTATAGAAGATTCCCTATGAGTTACTTAAAGGGATAAAACCAAATATATCCCATCTTAGGGCATTTGGATGCAAGTCCTTTGTGCACAACAATAGTAAAGACTCCCTAGGTAAGTTTGATCCTGGAAGTGATGAGAAAGTATTTTTGGGATATTCTTCACATAGTAAAGCTTATAAGGTATACAAGAAAAGAACTATGTGTGCATAAGAAAGTGCACATGTGGTTTTTGATGAAACCATCATCCTTTCTGAGAGACAAGAACATGAAGATGAAGCAATTGGGCTGATAAGAAATTTAAATAAAATTATAGCCCAGGCTGAAGCTACACCAAAGAAGGAACAGGTTCTTCTATTCGGGGCAACCTTCTAGAGGAAACTGAACAAAGAGGAACTGAATCTCATACCTCGATAGAAGCTGTCCATGAACCCCGTTTCTCAGAAACAAAACATTGGAGAGACATCAAGAGGAAACCAGTTGGTTATGAAACCCTACAAGTACCAAAGTTCTCATCCTATTGAGAACATAATTACTGATCCAACCTCTGGAATTAAAACTAGATCCTCATTAAAGAATCTTTGTGCTTTTGATGCTTTCTTATATCTTATTAAACCTAAAAATGTTGTTGAGGCTTTTCAGGATGCAGACTAGGTAAATGCAATGCAAGATGAACTCAACCTATTTGAAAGGAGTCAAGTTTGGCATCTGGTACCAAGAGCCAAGTACAGATAAGTAATTGGCACAAAATGGGTCTTCATAAAGAACCTGAATAAAGATGGAACAATTACAAGGTACAAGGAAAGATTGGTGGTTCAAGGATATAGCCAAGAGGAAGGCATAAACTATGATGAGACATTTACTCCGGTTGCAAGGTTGGAATCAATAAGACTCCTCATAGCCTTTGCTGCTTACATGGAATTTAATCTTCACCAGATGGACGTCAAAATTGCCTTCCTCAATGGCTATTTAAAGGAAGAATTCTTTGTCAAGCAACCTCCAGGGTTTGAAAGAAAGGAGTGCCCTAATCATGTGTACAAACTTGACGAGGCACTCTATATGCTCAAGCAGGCTCCTAGAGCATGGTATGAAAGATTATCAAAATTGTTGAGCATGGCTACAAAAGAGGTAAAATCGATAACACTTTGTTCTTGAGGAAAAAGGTAAAGACCTTCTAGTAGTGCAGATATACGTAGATGACATAATCTTTGGAGCAACTACTGATAAAATAAGTAAGGAATTTGCTAAACTAATGGAGAGTGAATTTGAAATGAGCATGATGGGTGAGCTTAATTTCTTTTTAGGCTTACAAATTAAATAAAACTTAAATAGAACTATGATCCATCAGCAGAAATAAGTGAAAGAGTTGCTTAAAAGGTTTAAAATGGAATAATCAAAAGAAATTGATACTTCTATAGCAACAACCACGACATTGGATATAAATGAACCTAGTTCATATGTTGATCAGATGTTGTATAGGGGAATGATTGGTTCTCTTTTATATCTCACTGCTAGCAGATCTCACATTATTTTTTGTGTAGTTCTTTGTGCTCGATTTCAGGAATATCCAAAGGAGTCCCACTTGACTGCCCTCGAGAGAATATTGAGATACTTGAAAGGCACCACTGACCCTTCTCTTTGGTATCTAAAAGGTAGTAATTTTAACCTAGTGGGACATGTTGACGTTGATTATGCAGGTTTCCTTGTGGACAGATACCTCAGGTATGGCACACTTTCTTGGTTCATGTCTTGTGGAATGGGCTACCAAACTTCAATTGTGCTCAATTGTTGTGGATCAAACAACAATTATTGGACTTTGGATTTGATGTTGGTTGTATCCCTATATTTTATGATAAAACTAGTACCATTAGTATGACAAAGAACCTCATTTATCACAAGAGAGATAAGCACATAGATGTTAGACACCATTTTTTAAGGGACAACTATGAAAAAGGCTTGATCACTGTGGAGTTTTGTACTACTAACAAACAAATTGTTGACATCTTTACAAAAGCCTTAAGTAGATATCACTTTGAGAGGAACATGTTAAAATTAGGGATGATTAAGATCACCTAAAAAGACCAGTTCAAGGTTAAACAAAAAAAAATTGAAAAAAAATTGAATAATAAAAAAAATTGGTTAGAAAATCTGTAAAATGTGTATATAATTAGACTAATTTTTGCTCAGTCTCATACTTTCAATATTATACTCTTTCACCACGTGTTAAAATGACTCATTAATCTCTAATGATATTTTCTCTATTTTGGCAAATTTATACTTACACAAGAGAACTCGTTCATCAAGAAAACATGATATGTTTTCTACACTCGCATAATTTGAAATAATAATATTTGGATCCTAAGAAGAGTCCAACCTAAGTTCAAATTTCTCTTAAACTTATCCAATTAATTTGAACCAGTTCTGTTCAAAAGTAAATTAAATCACCTAGATTCTAGGGAAGACTCCACCAACTATTCAAAACTGACATTTCAGTTCGATTATACTTCTAAAAGACCGATGAGGTTGCCGTTACCCACTAATTACCCGCTACCTTTAAATTGATCATCATCATCTCTGCCTTCTCTTCATAATTCTCAAATCGTCGAAAATACTTTCCATCTTCTCTCATCCTCCAAAATTCAATCTACCTTTCTTCTTTCTTCCAAGAACCAAGCACAAAATGACTAACCCTCTGATAACCCTGGTACTCCCCTACCATGGTCCTTATCTTCAACCACTTCTCAGTCTAAGAAAAGAAGAGTAAAGATGCTTGCTCGCAACAAAGTGGCTGGAAGGAAATTATCAAAGAAATTAGACGTTCTGACAAATCCTCTAAGTCTGCTACTGAGGGGGAAGAAACTGGATCTTTTGATACTGAACAGGTAAGCTCTAGACAAAATACTACTACTGAGGTTATTTTTGAGTTGGCTGAATGTCTAGAGAATAGGTTTATTTTGGTTAGATCCATGGTGGATGTAGAAACTTCTAAGTCCAAAAAGAGAGGTAGTAAAAATAAAAAGAAAAAAGAAAAAGAGAGTGAGGGTGTTCAAAGTGAAGAAAGGGGAATGGGGAAAAGAGTGGTTGATTCTCAACCCACTTCTGATAAAGGTAGAATGGCTAGTTATGGAACAGAATCAAATAAAGTGTCAAGAAAACAGGGGGGAAGTGGTTCTGGCAAAGCCACTAAAGGGCTGATTAAACTTGGGCAAAATGTAGATGAACTTGGTTCATCAGTTGAAGAAACCCTCGCAGACCTATTGAAGAAAGTAGGTGACAGCTACAACCCTAAGAAGAAGAGAACTTCCAAGGCTAAGAACCATGGAACTGCTAGGGCTAACAAGAAACATAAGGATGCCCCTTCTGACATTATTGAAATTCCTCCCACAAGAGGAAGATCCACAAGAAGTCAGCTAAAGCAAAATAAGGAAGACCTGCATAAAGCCTTAGAAGAAATAAAAAATAAAAGGATGGACAAAGGGAAGAAGAAGGTGGGAGAGCCTGTGAGGCTGTTGATGTGGATGAGATGGACCCGGTCCATCAATATGAAGATGTGATTGTTGAAGTGGAGGTTCAGACTCCCAATCCCAAGAAAGCCAAGACTTCCATTAAGAAGTCTATTCCTATGTCAAGGTCTGTTGAACCATCCACCCGGGCAAAAAGGACCAGGTCTGCAGTGAAATCCAAACAAGTAAAAATTACCGAAGAAGAGGAAGATGAATCAGACAGTGAAAAGGACAAGATGACCAAGTTTAGCAAAAGAACTATTCTGAAGGGTGGACTCCTCGGGGATTTGGAGGAGGAAGGAATGGTGCTGCTGTTTGAGAAATTGGAATTGCAAGGCTGGAAGGACATGGTCCTTCAGATGGATAGAAGGTTGTCCAGGAGTGAAGTTGTTGAATTTATGGCAAATGCTACAGTGAAGGATGAACGGATTACCAGCTTGGTAAAAGGGGTGCAAATCTCTTTCAATGTGAAGGAGTTGGGCGAAATTCTTGGTGTACCTGCTGAGGAGTAAAATGACTACACAAAGCTTAAGTGGCCAAGCCTAGAAAACCTTCATACTGCCCTTGCCATTACCAAAAAATTCAGTGACAATGAGGAGGAATTAGAGCCCAAGGCTTTCTACATGAGTGAGATGAAGCCTTCCTACAAAGTGTTGTTCGAATTTGTCATCAAATGCGTTCTGCCAAGGCAGGAAAGGAGGCATATTGCAAACATTATAGACTTGGTATTGATGGAGTGTTTGGATTGTGGGAAGCAGATTAATTGGCCTAGATTTATAATCCAACTACTTGATAGGGTTAACAATGGCACCATGTCTCATGCCATTCCCTATGGCTTCATTTTCACAGTTGTGCTTGCACATTTTAAGGTGCCTCTAAAAAAGTGGGAAGTAGCTACAACCAAAGATCACTTTGGGGAAAAAACTCTGATTGCTTGTGACTATAAAGTCCATGCCACTCCTAATGAACCTGGTTCATCCAAGAAGGCACTAGTCAATAGCAAGGTCAGAGCCTTGGTGCAAGAGAGTGGGGCAAAGGATACTAAGATATCAAGGCTGAAGACATGGTTGGCTGAGGTAGAGTCTAAGAGAAATGCTCCTAGAACTGAACTTGCAAGGGAAAAGGAGATGAATGATGAATTATTCAACACATGCTGAAACTTCTCCAAGCCAAAAACCAAGCCCTTAGTTCTTCCAAGCCTTAAGCCTCCTAGCCTAGTGTAGATCAATCAGTGACCCAGTTTGGGACATTTTGTTTCTTTTGCTCATGTTTTTAGTATTTTTATTTCTTCTTATGGTTTGTGGTAGAATCTTATCAATCATCAATGAATTCACTGTTTTTGCTATAACTTTCTTTTATGGTTGAAATTCTTAGCTTGATCTATGATGATTAATCTATGTTTGCATTTGAAGTAGCCCCAATATCCATGAGTAAGTTTAAAATCTGGTTATCTCGCATGTTTTTATGCAACTTTTCGATGATGCCAAAAGGAGGAAAAGGTTGTGCTTTATACTTTCAACAGTGATGTTTATAACCTAATGAACCTGGTCCTTTATGATGAGTGATAAAAAAGAAAAATGTTTCTAACATTGTGTTGATGTTGAGCTAAGTTGAAATAGGACCTAATCTTATAAAAAAGTACAGAGTTTGTGATCATCCAAAAGGGAAAATTTGTAGGCCCAAGTAAAGGTTAGTTTTGAAGATTCACAAAGGAAGCTTAGGCATGAACCAGGTCCATCCTTTGTGGTGTATAGAAATGGGTAGATTCGACCATATTGGATTTACGTGAAAGAGATAAGCTTAACTTGTTAAAGTGATATCTCCTAATCGAAAAGGTTGTATAATTGATAAGGAGAAGGACTCCTTACTCAAAGAGAGCACTGTCCAAGATAGGGAAGGAGTTAGAAGCTGAGATCAAATAGAACTCTTCCACCAAGGAGGAGTAGCATAACTCTAGTTATTTATTAATCTACTAACTCTAAATATTGCAGGATATTCTCACTTCATAGGCAATGCACAAATGCAGAAGTTAAACAGGAACTGAGAGCAAAATAGCAAGGCATTTTGCAAGTAGTTCGTGTGTGATTCAAGTGTGCAAACATGAAGCTACTTGAACCAAATAGAAGAACCAGTTCCAAGTGTCTGTCTTTTATTATAGTTCAATTGTAGTAGGTGTTTTCATATTGTTCCTTTCAGATTTATCTAGAGTCAATTGTAATAGGTACTTAGAGTATTCAAGTTAGAGTTAACTTAAAGTTGTCGCAACAGTTAAAGGTTGTTTGCTACAATGAATTAAAGTTAGTCCTAGGTTTAGAAAAGTATTTTGTAAATGCAGTTTTTGTCACAGTGATTTAGTGAAGATTTTGGGAAAATTCTACTGAGAAGTAGGCCGTGGTTTTTTCACCTTTTGAGCCAGGTGTTTTCCACGTAAAATTCTTGTGTTCTTTACTTCCCGCATGTAACGACTTGGCCAGTCGTCTTGAGAGTTATAGTCCTGTTTCCCCTTTTCCTATTTCTTTTGTGTTCTTCAGCTATATTTGACTTTACGGGTTAGTTGGTTCGGGTTCGGAGTGGTTTTTGAGTAAGTTGAGACACTTAATCTCTTTTGTGATAGCTTAAGTTGGGAAAGTCAATAAGATGTTGACTTATGAGTAAACGAACTCTGATTTAGATTATTATGATTCATTTATCATTGTTAGGTGATTTTGGAATTAGGAACGCATCCGAAATGTGATTTAGAGGTCCATGGTAGAATTAAGCTTGAATTGGAAAAAGTTGGAAATTTGGCGACTTTGGTCGGCAGTGAAAAATTTGATATCCGCATCGGAATGGAATATCGAAAGTTGGAGCAGGTTCATAGTGTCATTTGTGACGTGTGTGCAAATTTGGGGTCATCCAGATGTGATTTGATAAGTTTCGGTGTCGTTTGAAAGGGTAGAAGTTCTTGGCTTGAATCTGAGGGTAATTTGGTGTTTTGATGTTGTTTTGAGTGATTCAAAGGCTCGACTAAGTTTGAAAGATATTTTGGATGTGTTGGTATGTTTGGTTGAGGTCCCGAGGGACTTGGGACGATTTTGGATGGTTAACAGAGAGTTTGGAATTTGGAAAATGCAACTGAAGCTGCTGGTTCTCTCTTAACCGCACCTGCGGAGTGGGAACCACAGGTGCAAGGTTCACAGAAGCAGATTTGAGGCGCAGGTGCGCAGCTGGATTGCAGGTGCGGCTTGGTCCCCGCATCTGCGATGACCGTATATGCGGTCAGGCAATCGCAGAAAGGGAAGCAGAATTCTAATGAAATTCCGCAAAAGCGGAGCCCTCTTCGCAGATGCAAAAATGGGATTGTAGGTGCGGTTTTGCTGGGCAGAAAACCCCAGCTCGACGTTTGATTTTCCATTTTCAATTTTGGGTTTGGAGAACTCAGGAGAGAGGTAAGTTTTTGAAGGATTTCAAGGAGCACCAATTGGGTAAGTGATTCTAACATATAATGGTATAAATTTCATGAATCTATATCTTTATTCATCATCTAATTGGGAATTTGAGCTAGAAATTTGGGAATTTAGGGCTTGAAAATTAGAGAGTTTGATTTGAGGATTTGAGGTACCAAATGTAGTCATATTTTGATAAATTTTGTATGCATGAACTCGTGAATAAATGGGTTTTCTAGTTTTGTAATTTTTGTCGGATTCCGAGATATGGGCCCGGGGGCCGGTGTTGAGCTGATTTCGGATTCTTGGTCTAATTTGATAGTTTTTCTTGTGGAAATCATTCCTTTAGCATATATTGATAGTATTGTACTGATTATGAATAGATTCAAAGCATTTGGATACCGCGTAGAGGGGAAAGAGCATTATGGAGTAGAGATTTGATCGGTTTGAGGTAAGTAACGATTGTAAATCTAGTACTGTGGGTATGAAACTCTGGATCTTGTGTCATGAGGCTATTTTGAGGTAGCACACATGCTAGGTGATGGGCATGTGGGCGTGCACCGTTGGGGATTGTGACTTGCTCCGTCCCGTATCTATTGTAAAGTTGAATATTTTGTTGAAACTACATGTTTCTCACGTGTTTTAGAAAGAATTTTCGTAAATCAGGCTGGATGTCATGTTTAGGCCTTATGCCAATGTTATTTGGACCCTTATAGGTCTTTTCTTGCTATCCTCTCATTGTTTTCAATTAAAAATCTATACTCAGTCATGTTTATACTTATTGATTTCATAACTCAGTCTCTCTTAAACTACTTTTGATGCATCATATAAATGTTGTTTGGGCTTAAAACTTTGTTATTCTGAGAGCCCGAGAGGTAGGAGAGGTTTATGACTGAATGAGGTCGAAGGCCTGATTTGTGAGGATATTTATGGAATCGGGATGCACGCCGCATCATGTTTTATTGCACTAAGTGAGGCTAAGGCCATGATTGATTTATGCCAGGATTGGCTTGTTATAGCGCTTGGGCTGAAGGAGCCCATCCGGAGTCTACACCCCTAGTGAGCGCAGGTCCCTATTGAGTGTGAGTGGCTAGTGGCGAGTGGCGAGTGTTGAGTGACTGGGAGGCACGAGTGATGGTGAGGTTTGCCCGAGGGGCTGTATATGAGCGATGGTGAGATTTGCTCGAGGGACTGTATATGAGTGATGTTTGCCCAATGGGCTATTTATGATTTCACCATTTTTGCTCACTCTTGCATTGAGCCTTTGTTTGAAAATTGTTGAAAGTTATTTTAAAACGATTTTACTGGAACTGGATTTAACAAGTTGATTTGATTCAAACCGTGATTTTCAAAGCGTACCGTCTTTTAATGAGTTTCTGTGATATGAACTTTATTGCATTATTGCTCGTCACTACTTCTCAACCTTTATTTACTAATGTTACTTACTGAGTTGGCGTATTCACGTTACTCCATGCACTTTGTGTGCAGATCCAGGCATACCTGGACATGGTAGCGGCTGATGACTATTCCAGTTGCAGATGTTCTCGGAGATAGCAAGGTAGTTGTCTGGCGATCGCAACCCTGCTCTTCTCCCCCTTATTTTGCTTTAGTTGTATTTAGTTATTTTTCAGACTATGTTAGTCTCGATATTGTCAGACAAATTATAGTAGATGCTCATGACTAGTAACACCCGGTTGTCGGGCTTTTTTTTCTGCACTTTTGTTTTGATTTGAACTCCTTATGATGATTTTATATTAAATAGCTTTGGAATTATTCTGAAAGTGAAAACATCGTTTTGTTTTGGTAATGTGTCAGCTTGCCTGGTACCACGATAGGCGTCATCATGACAGGGTTAGTTTTCGGTCGTGTCACCGCATTTACTATTTCAGCAATAGTAGGTTAAGGAATACTTAGAAAAACCATATCCTTCTATAATCAGTTTAAGCGAAAAATTGGACACCATATAAATCACCCCTCTCCCCCCTATTGTGTGGTATTGAAATATAAAACATCAGTATTGAGTTTTTAATAAATAGTTTGTACATATTGAGTGAATTTTTCATTATAAATATAAAGTCTGGACCGAAACTTTTGGGTTTTGCCGAATACGTTTGTAGAACTATAGCTCCGCTCCTGGTGGTGAAATGGTAAAAGTTCATTCATGATTAACCAGAGATTTTGAATTTGAGCCCCACAAATAGAGTCTTTTTTCGTAATGATCACTAAAAGCCCTCCATACTATATCCGCCTTCCAGTCAAGGCGGATATAGTATTGTAATGACGGGTTCAATTGAACCCATAATTTCGGCGCAGAGTATAAATATATGTGTAAAAATTCACTTAAATTATAAAAAAGAACCTATAACTTTTTAAAAATATAATGAATTTAGTGCTAAAAACCTTATAAGTTGAACGCATAGGATTAAGATCATGGATCATGGATCCGCCTCAGCCGTCGGTGGTTCCGCAATCGGGATGGTTAGGAAAAGGGAGAATAAATTCATAGTTGAAGAAACAGATCTCATTGTCTACTCTTGCTTTTAATATGTACCGCGAAATATAACACATACTCCATTTCTAATGCAAGAGTGCAACAACGTCCTTAGAATATTTACAAATAACAAGAACTAAAGGCAAAGGAAAGAGAAAAATCAATATTGCACTGACAGATTTAATTTCTCCTTCTGGACGCGAACATTTTAAGATTCTTTTTATTAAAGAAACTAATATAGTTACCCGCGCGATGCACGATCAATTTTAAGACTTTGCACACTTGACATTGTATAATAATTATACTTATAAAAGACAAAACAATATAAATGCTTTGTTCATTGTCTAAATTTGCTAACCATAATATTTAACATTATTTAATTAGTTACTATCATCCTATCATCCTCTTGTATGCATTTTTTTTACTATAATATAATTACTTAGTTTTTTATTTAGTGTTTTGCCTATAATTCAAATATTAATTTTGAACTACTTTTATTTTGTTTTCAATATGATATATTAAATTTTAGTTTTAACTATTGATATTATCAACATATGAATTTAAATTATAGTTATTTTTATTCAATATCTATTAAGATTTCAGTTAGACGGCCTTATCTGTACAATATATTTTTTCTGAAATTCGAAGACTTTCTCATATCAAATTCGAGGGGCAAGTGCACAGATAATTATTCTCAGGGATACTATTTAGGAATTAGCCAGTACTTATTTTTTCATAAAATTTTAAACTAAAAAACTTAATTTCAGGACAACTCAGGACATTTTTGTCTTGAAAAATTAAACTGAAAAATTGAAATTTAGAATGCACTGACTAATTTCTAAATAGCAATCCTTCAAAGTGGCTACTTGGTGTCATTTCTACCAAATTCAAATATGCTTATCCTTGTTCCATATTTTTTGTTGTAATTGCATGTGTAAGTACGTTATTGTTTATTAGTTTTTCACTCATGTCCGTTCCTATCTCTCCTTTTTAAATATATAATATGTATAAATATTTTTACTTCTTAAATCTAAACTATTTTGATACTCTTATTTTATTACTCAAAATTTCTTCATTATTAAAATTTATAAAATAAATGTTATTTCAACCGCTACAAATAATGTAAATCAATGGAGATTTCAATCGCTATATTCTTATTCTTTACTTGATTGGTTGAACTTTTCGTAACTTACAAACAGAAATTTGATTTACTATTATTTCATAAATTACATGAATATTTTAAAATATTATATTAAAATCATATATATAATAAAATTTTCCTTCTAACTTTTCAGGTCCACGATCTTATAAAATATTTGATATATTATTTTTTCAGTTTAGCCTCTTAACACATTTTTATATTAAATCATCTTGGGATTCCTAAAATTAAAAAATCAAATGGGTTAATAGAAAACATTAATATATATATATATAGAAAAGAAATTTTTCTCATGCATTTTATTTGTGCCAACACCATTACAATCCATTCAACAACAGATAGAGTTTCAATGGGCTGGAGAAATCTTTTGGTAAAACAAAGGATAGAATAAAGAGCATAGTTCCTTTTTAGTGTCTCATCCGGAAAATATCCATTAATAATCGTTGTGCCATCTTTTTACGAAATTCGAATAAAAAAGAATTTAAAATTAAATTGATAAAGAGTAAAATTAAAGAGCTTATTTCTTCTAGTTATTTGTTAGCATATTCTTGTGACGACCCGACCCGTCGTCACGTGAGTTACCGCCCCGTTTCCCCCATATTATGTTGCTCTATGTTTCAATGTCAGTATTGAGTTGATCGAAGAGAATTGAATTGATTTTAACAGGAAATGAGGCACTTAGCCTCTTAGAAGGAAGCTTGTTTTGGAAAAGTCAATCGGAAGTTGACTATATAGTTAGAAGGCTCAGATGTGATTTCCGGCGATTCGGTTAGCTTCGGGAGGTGATTTGTGACTTAGGAGCGCGATCGAAATTGATTTTGGATGCCCGGTGTAGAATTAGGCTTAAATTGGCGAAGTTAGAATTTTGGCAAATTCCGGTTGATAGGTGAGATTTTGATCTGAGGGTCGGAATGGAATTTCGAGAGATGCTGTAGTTTTGTTAGGTGATTTTGGATATGTGTGCAAAATTTTAGGTCATTCGGACGTCGTTTGGTTGGATTTTTGATTGAATGTGAGTTTCGGAAGTCTTGAAGAAACTTAGGCTTGAATTCGAGGTGAATTGATGATTTTAGTGTTGTTTGATGTGTTTTGATGATTGGAGCAAGTTCGTATGACGTTTTGGGATATGTTGGTGCCTTTGGTTGAGGTCCCGAGGGCCTCGGGGTGAATTTGGGTGGTTAAATGGAGAGTTTGGAGTTGTTGCATGATTTTTGGGTTGCAGGTTCTATTGTTTCCGCATCTGCGGAAAAGGGACCGCATAGGCGGTTCCGCAGATGCGGCATTTGGGTCGCAGGTGCGGTCTGGGAGGCCTTGGCGTGGGCCATAGGTACGGAAGGAAATCTGCATAAACGGTGACCGCATGAGCGATTTTGGACCGCAGAAGCGGTCCCTGGTGAGTTAAGTTAGACCGCAAAAAGCGGTCGTTTGGTAGCAAAAGCGGGAGCCGCAGGTGCGGTAATCCGACCGCAGAAGTGAAAATCGCTATTGGCAGGAGGGTTTTATATTATATTTCATCTGCGAGGGTTATGCATTTTTTCTCCATTTTTGAACGTCCTTGGGAGCTTTTGGACGGGAATTTTAGAGGGATTCAAGAGGAATCGAATTGAGGTAAGAATCTTGGTCTTAAAACATGATTATGTTATGAAATTGGTCTAGAAATTCATGGAAATTAAGCCTAAGGTTGATGAATTAGGGCTTGAGTTTTTGATATTTCAAATTGGGATTTGATAGGATATTTGAGCTCGGATTTGGGAGTTCTTGGTATGTATGGACTCGTGGCGAGACGAGAAATCCGCTAATGTGAGTTTTGTAATTTTTTGAGAAGGGGGCCCGGGGCTCGGGTTTTTGTTAATTTCGAGATTCTTGATATTTTTCGATTGTTTTCGATTGGGTATTGTTCCCTTAGAATATTGTAATGCATTCGCTCTGATTTTGGTTAGATTCGACGTGCGTGGAGGCCGAGTTAAGGGGCAAAGGCGTTGCGAGCTAGAGATTTTACCGGTTCGAGGTGAGTAATACTTGTAAATGATATTCTGAGGGTTTGAAACCCCGAATTCGCACATCATAATGTTGTATTGTGGTGACTTGCACGCCAGGTATGAGCGTAGGGTAGAGCACATGGGATTGTGAATTGGTCCGTCCCGGTTGTTGATTTTACTGCGTGATTGACTGAAAACTACTTGATGCTATCATGATTTGGGGTGATTGCCATGTTTTGGGATTCGTGCCGATTATTTGAATCCTTCAGGGATTGATATCACTATTTTTGCATTACGTTGCATATTATTTGATCGCAGTCCAAGGTTGTAAATACTTTTTTGAAAACTCAGCCATCTTTCTAAGATTTGAAAACTTAAATGATATTTTACCGACGTTTTGAGCTAAGAACTACTTTTTTACTATTGCCCAAGGGGCTTATGTGCATTTCTGGACTGTGTATGGATCGGGCTGCGTGCTGCAGCGATGTGATATTGATATTGCGCTTGGGTTGTAGGAGCCCCTCCGGAGTCTGAACCCCCACAGTGAGTGCAGATACCCAAATGGATCGGGTTGTACGCCGTAGCGGACATGTGCATTGCACTGCATTCATGCATTGGTTCCTGTTTGTACTATGTGGCATGACATTTAGCACTCTCATATCATTGGCATTCATGCTATTTCTTGCACTGTTACCAGATACCCAGTGTTATTTGTAATGAAGTGTTGTGCTCGATGGGCTGACTTATGTGCGGACTTGCACTATCTGATTATGCATTCAATTGCTTGACTATTGGAAAAAAGATATTTTCAAAAGAGGTTTTTAACTGAGCTAGATATTTCTAAAGGATTTTCACGATTGTACTGTTTTGTTCAAAAGGTTGTATTATCCTATATAGCATGATGGAGTGTTCTTACGTGATTTCTTACCGCTCAGTTATTATTTACTCTTATTACCACTGAGTTGGAAGTACTCACTTTACTCCCTGCACCATGTGTGCAGATTCAGGTGTCTCGGGAGCATAGTTGAGCTATTTGCTGTTTTTTAGAGCTTCTCAGGAGTTGTCGAGGTAGCTGTCTGACGTTCGCAGGACCCGACTCCTCCCCTATCCCTTTATTATTCCGTATTTGTGAACATCAGTATTACTGAGGATTTATTATTTTGTCATCTTAGAGGCTCTAGACCCATGACCCCAGGTCTTTGGGAGTTTTGTTGGTAGTTGTTATGATTTTCGTATTATCTCTGTCTATTACCACTGGTTAGAACTATATTATTTGATAATTTAATGCTATAAATTGGAAATGGGTCGTGTGGTTGAGTTGTGAGAATTATATGGTCGGTCTTTCCTAGCATTTGTGTTGGGCGCCATCACGACCGGGATTGGGGTCGTGACAAGTTGGTATCAGAGCCTAGGTTACTAGGCTTCATGAGTCATGAGCCGGTTAGTAGAGTCTCGCGGATCGGTACAGATACGTCTGTATTTATCCTCGAGAGGTTGCAGAACCTTTAGGAAAACTTCACTTTCTTGGAATTCTTATCGTGCGTACTTGATTCAGCTTGGGATATAACTGTTGAAATTCCTTTCTCACATCTGTATGCGCACATGAGCGCTCAGTATTATATGTGCTTTGATGGTTTGTGACTCCCCGCTCAAGGGGCGAGATGTGATTCCATGAGTTGATGTTGGGCCAGTCTGGAGTACTTGAGGCCGAATCTTTGCCTATGGCTTGAGCATCGAGGTGCTGATTGTGTGAGCAAGTGTTTTGAACTTGTATGTTCGGTATTGTCCTTATTATCCGGAATGGCAGTTATATATCCATGTGATGAGTATGTTGGTACTGCGAGATGTATCTATGTGATCTTGGTAGGGACGAAGGAGTCTGCTGAATGATAGATGAGCTGTTAAGTGTTTGATTCCTATTGTGATTCGATGTGTAGCCCGAATATGAGCGTGTGAAGAATATTTTCGTATCTCCTAGTTGGAAGTTAAGTGCAATACTTGTGGCGAAATGAGTTCAGACTCAGGAAGACTAAATGACTGTGTTATGTGTATGACGGTGGAAGGTGTGCTGAAATACTAAATTGAGGTGAAGCAGGTGGGTTATCTCCTGCGGAGTGTTCTTGGGAATGTTAGAAGATCTCATGTGTAATTGAAGAGTACGTGTTGAAATTTGATAAATTCGGGTCGCTTAAGAGAGTGGACCCAACTGATGTGGGGATGAATGCGAGGTTTGCAGAGGATTATAATACTAGATGATGTGTGTTTTCATAAACTAGTAGATGATTTGAGTTTAATCTCACTATAATATTGTGGCATCATTAGAGTAAAAGTATTATGGGTTATTAAATGCGTCCTGATAGATGGCTTCGAGCCAAGTTGGGGAGGTTGCTATTGATTAGCTGATCACACAGTTATGTGCTATATTATTTCCGTTTCGAGGTAGGCTGGCGGATCAATCCTGGTTGCAGAAAATGAGCCAAGGATGGCACGAGTGAAGCAAAATTTTGATAAAGGTTACATGGTGCTTCGTAGATGTGAGGAAATAATAGGATGCCTTGAGATGTTGTTGATAAAGGATGCTCAGTGTATAGAGAAGGAAGATGGTTGTTTGTATTGGTATGAGATCATGTTCTGCTGTGTTAGAGTGCTAATAAGGCACGAGTAGTTCTATTCGTTAAGCCAGATAAATTACAGTTGTGTAAGAGTGGATGACTCTCGAGAATGGTGTTATTGTGTCCAAGATTTTGCATGCAATAATCAGGTGTCTTAAGGTGGCGTATGTGGCTAGAGACTGTGTTTCTATTAGAAACGGATCAAGACTTGTGATATTTAATGTTGATTATGGGATTCTATGTATCAGTGTCTGGGAAGTAATGGTAACGAATTCAGATTCGCAGGAAGTCCTTCAAGTAAAGTATTCTGGAATGTGGTATTTTTGGGCACGGTTGAGAAAGTATTTAGTGGCCTATGGGTCTTAGACAGTATGGTCTTATGTTCAAATCTCCTGTGGTGAGCCTGGATTGAGGCATTGTGATGCTACAGTAAGGGAGAGATATGAAGTTGATGATAAATCAGAAGGGAACCTAGATAAATTAAGTAGCTTGATGGTAGACCGCACCGGAATGGTAAAGATATGATTAATTCTTTGTGTGTGTTCGAGGCAATAAGTTCGTTCAAGTATTTTGCAGCAAAGCTCTTGAGTTCTGACAGCTTGTTTAGCTTGACCTAGTTAGAAGGATGTAGTCCTGACAATTTAGCTTGTACAAATGGAATTGGCAGAGATGATCTTGTTGGGGTTTTACCGTAGTTTGAGGATGGGTATATTTTCTATGGGCATGCGAAGCATGGAGTGTGTAATGATTTGTTTTCTTATAAATGGGATCAATGAAAGTTCTTGACTAGTTGAGTGTGTCGATGTCTGCGGTGCGGAAGGGAGATAAAAGTTCTCATGTTATCCTAGTATGGTATATGCGTTATGTTATGGAGGATTGGGATTTGTGTGTGTAAGGTTCGGTTCAGTTCGGAATGGAAAGTCATTAAATTCTTAAGCAGCACGGGCAACTGCAGGTGATTTAAGAATCGATCTTCAGAGGATTAGGGTGAATGATCCTCATATGACTAAGGAAATGGTGTTGCTAATCATAGTGATTTGACAAGGGTATATGTTTCAGAAAAAAGGCAATATGATTAAGTTGATGGCATTTCGGTAGTGTTGCAGCATCTTTATTGATAGATCGACTGTCGATATCTGAGTTTGTTTGGTGGTACAGGGGGAATTTTAGAATATCTTTCGTGGAATGATTGGGTACTCGAGGTGTAATATGTATTTATACTGCAGAATTTGGGATCAGGCATAGTACTTTTTGTGATGTGTAGAGCTGGAGACTGGGAGTTCTCATATTTAGGCTATGTAGTGTTTGTGGATAGTGTGTATTGGTACCATTAGCGGCTATTGGGATTGGAGGCCCGAGTGGATCTTTCTTGGTTGGTATGTTAGATTTTATATATGATGTTAAGTTGTAGACTAGTTGTCTCAATGTGGGTTATTCTAAACTATTGTGCTATGGGCTATTTCAGAAATTGCCACAGGTGGCGTGGCGAGGTGCATCAGATTATGTTATAACAGAATGGTTGGTATTCCAAAGATCAGCGGACGGCTGGGAAGGATTGCTTTTTTTAAATTGTCTATTTGTGACGGATGTCAGTATAGAGGTTTTTACCATTGATTCAGTTCCGTTATGGAGGGACTTTTTCGAACGTGTTCCCTGTGGTCGGGCATGTCGCCGGGCGCGATTGTGGATTTCGGTATTGATTTGGTGTCGGGCACCATATCGTACGACTCCGGCATGAGTTATAGTAGTGGAAGGAGCAACTTCAGGCTTCTTGGTAATGAGTTTGTTGGTAAGCTGATTAGATACATGTTTCTCTTGAGTTGGCTTGGTTGGCCCCAAATTGTATTGATGAAAGATAGGTTGATTTGATCGTTATTGAACCTGCTAGTGATATGGGGAGATCTATGAGATGTTTTTTCTGTGCTGTGAGGCATCATGATTTTTGGACAATGGGCACATATAGTGCGGTACTATTGAGATTCATAGTAGAAGTTGAGGGGGGGACCTCAGTTGTGTTTGAGTTTTGTAGCTTACAACGCTATAAGTAGATATCATTATGCACTTAGTATGCTTACGGCTGATACTCGGTATTTTGTTATTATGAGCAAATTTGGCTCGATGTGCATCTCCCTATGTGAGATATTTGTGTGGATCGGGTGGCACACCACCACGAGTATGTTATCTGGATCGGGTTGCACGCCGCAATAGTATGATGTTGAGAATAGTTTTCAATATATTACTTGGTATGTCTTGCTTCTTGGTTTCTGAGGAAAGTCTGTATCGGGTGTTGCTCGGCGAACAACGTATCGGTTGTGTCCTTTCAGGATTGAATGGTGTATATTACTTGCTTCACCATGGGTGTGATGGATTGCTTGGTTTCAAACATCAATCTGTGTGTGGCCGTCTATTTTGAGCATGGTGACTTGAGATGCTTCATGTGTAACAGTGTTTGGATAAGACCGCATTGTAACGAGGCTACGTGGAGATTAGATCCTTCGGGGTAGATTCATGTATTCTATTTCTATGAGGTGGTACGGGGTCCCAGCCTTGTGTTGTGATGGTACTGAGGAGTTTGAGTTACAACTCTTTTGTTGGAATCATTTGTCACGATTTGAGTATGTTCAGACCGCCCATTCATTGGTGTGTGGATTATGCAAATTGGGGCTTACGCCTGTGATGAGATGTCATATCACCAGAGTGGTGCGTTGAATTCGAGGTGATCGTTGGAGTCATTAATGAAAGTGAACAGATATGGTTTCAGCTGAGTTAGAGGGTTTATATCTAGGTTTGGTCCGGAAATCTGTTGTGGTATTAGTCAACAAGGAAGTGGCTTCATGTATGGGTGCCCTGAGGAATGGTTACGGTTTATCGCGTGTTTTATTTATCGTTGGCAGTATATGAAAGTGATGGAATAAGACTTTAGCTGACAAGAGGTTCCTATCGGTAATTGAGTATTTGGGGACAACTACTGTGAATAGTGACTATCGCTTCGAGTGTTGGATTGTGTGATATAATATATGATTTCACCTGAGGTTGCAGGTGTGGGTTATTACAGCTAGTTCAAGTTTATTCTGAATATTGACGTGGGGTTCTGATTTTGAGTATGATTTCGGAAAGTGCAATGTGGCTTTACGGTTTATGGCCTAGATGGGCTGTGAAATTTTAGCGGAGTTGTATTATCGTACCTATGTAAGATAGGGTGATGAGGGATCACCCCGGGTATATGCTCGGTAAGGTCATTTAGCTATTGGTTGGCTTCAAGGATAACTCTGGGTACGCTCGAGGACGAGCGTTTGTTTAAGTTGGGGAGGATGTGACGACCCGGCCCGTCGTCACGTGATTTACCGCCCCGTTTCCCCCATATTATTTTTCTCTATGTTTCAATGTCAGTATTTGAGTTGATCAGATAGAATTGAATTGGTTTTAACTGGAAATGAGGCACTTAGCCTCTTAGAATGAAGCTTGTTTTGGAAAAGTTAACTGGAAGTTGACTATATAGTTAGAAGGCTCGGATGTGATTTTCGACGATTCGGTTAGCTTTGGGAGGTGATTTGTGACTTAGGAGCGCGATCGGATTTGATTTTGGAGGCCCGGTGTAGAATTAGGCTTAAATTGGCGAAGTTAGAATTTTGGCGAATTCCGGTTGATAGGTGAGATTTTGATTCGAGGGTCAGAATGGAATTCCGAGAGTTTTTGAAGTTTTGTTAGGTAATTTTGGATATGTGTGCAAAATTTCAGGTCATTCGGACGTCGTTTGGTTGGATTTTTGATTGAATGTGAGTTTCGGAAGTCTTGAAGAAACTTAGGTTTGAATCCGAGGTGAATTGATGATTTTAGTGTTGTTTGATGTGTTTTGATGATTGGAGCAAGTTCGTGTGATGTTTTGGGATATGTTGATGCCTTTGGTTGAGGTCCCGGGGGCCTCGAGGTGAATTCTAGTGGTTAAACAGAGAGTTTGGAGTTGTTGCATGATTTTTGGGTTGCGGGTTCTCTTGTTTCCGCATCTGCGAAAAAGGGACCGCATAGGCGGTTCCGCAGATGCGGCGTTTGGGTCGCAGGTGCGGTCTGGGATGCCTTGGCATGGACCGCAGGTGCGGAAGGAAATCCGCATAAGCGGTGACCGCATGAGCGGTTTTGGACCGCAGAAGCGGTGACCGCATGAGCAGTTTTGGACCGCAGAAGCGGTGACCGCATGAGCAGTTTTGGACAGCAGAAGTGGTCCCTGGTGAGTTAAGTTAGACCGCAAAAAGCGGTCGTTTGGTAGCAAAAGCGGGAGCCGCAGGTGCAGTAATCCGACCGCAGAAGCGAAAATCGCTGTTGGCAGGAGGGTTTTATATTATATTTCATCCGCGAGGGTTATGCATTTTTCCTCCATTTTTGAATGTCCTTGGGAGCTTTTGGACGGGAATTTCAGAGGGATTCAAGATGAATCGACTTGAGGTAAGAATCTTGGTCTTAAAACATGATTATATTATGAAATTGGTCTAGAAATTCATGGAAATTAAGCCTAAGGTTGATGAATTAGGGCTTGAGTTTTTGATATTTCAAATTGGGATTTGATAGGTCATTTGAGCTCGGATTTGGGAGTTCTTGGTATGCATGGACTCGTGGCGAGAAGAGAAATCCGGTAATGTGAGTTTTGTAATTGTTCGAGAAGCGGGCTCGGGGCTCGAATTTTGTTAGTTTCGAGATTTTTGATATTTTTCGATTATTTTCGATTGGGTATTGTTCCCTTAGCATATTGTAATGCATTCGCTCTGATTTTTGTTAGATTCGACGCGCGTGGAGGCCGAATTAAGGGGAAAAGGCATCGCGAGCTAGAGATTTCACCGGTTCGAGGTGAGTAATACTTGTAAATGATATCCTGAGGGTTTGAAACCCCGGATTTGCACATCATAGTGCTGTATTGTGGTGACTTGCACGCCAGGTATGAGCGTGGGGTAGAGCACCGTTGGGGATTGTGACTTGGTCCGTCCCGATTATTGATTTTACTGCGTGATTGACTGAAAACTACTTGATGTTATCATGATTTGGACTGATTGCCATATTTTGGGCTTCGTGCTGATTATTTGAATCCTTCAAGGATTGATATCACTGTTTTTGGATTACGTTGCATATTATTTGATCTAGTCCAAGGTTCTAAATACTGTTTTGCAAACTCAGCCATTTTTCTAAGATTTGAAAACTTAAATGATATTTTATTGACGTTTTGAGTTAAAAACTGCTATTTTACTATTGCCCAAGGGGCTTATGTGCATTTCTGGACTGTGCATGGATCGGGCTGCGCGCAGCAGCGGTGTAATATTGATATTGCGCTTGGGCTGTAGGAGCCCCTCCGGAGTCTAAACCCCCACAGTGAGCGCGGGTACACAAATGGATCGGGATGTACGCCGCAGCGGTCATGTGCTTTGCATTGCATTGCATTCATGCATTGGTTCCTGTTTGTACTACGTGACATGACATTTAGCACTCTCATATCATTGGCATTCATGTTATTTCTTGCACTGTTACCAGATACCCTGGTGTTATTTATAATGGAGTGTTGTGCCCGAGGGGCTGACTTATATGCGAACTTGCACTGTCTGATTATGCATTCAATTGCTTGACTGTTGGAAAAAAAGATATTTTCAAAAAAGGTTTTTAACTGAGCTAGATATTTCTAAAGGATTTTCACGGTTTTACTATTTTGTTCAAAAGGTTGTACTGTCCTATATAGCATGATGGAGTGTTCTTATGTGATTTCTTACCGCTCAGTTATTATTTACTCTTATTACCACTGAGTTGGAAGTACTCACTTTACTCGCTGCACCATGTGTGCAGATTCAGGTGTCTCAGGAGCATAGTTGAGCTATTTGCTATTTTTCAGAGCTTCTCAGGAGTTGTCGAGGTAGCTGCCTAACGTTCACAGGACCCGATTCTTCCCCTATCTCTTTATTATTTCACATTTGTGAACATCAGGATTACTGAAGATTTATTATTTTGTCATCTTAGAGGCTCTAGACTCATGACCCCAGGTCTTTGGGAGTTTTGTTGGAAGTTGTTATGATTTCCGTATTATCTCTGTCTATTACCTCTGGTTAGAACTATTTTATTTAATAATTTAATGCTATAAATTAGAAATGGGTCGTGTGGTTGAGTTGTGAGCATTATATGGTCGGGCTTGCCTAGCATTTGTGTTGGGCGCCATTACGACCGGGATTGGGGTCGTGACAATTCTAAATATAAAATGGGAAAATGGCTATGCTGACAGTCATCAACAAATAAAGTGATACCATAATGATGTACTATTTGTACATAAACTTCCAAAGCTAATTTGAGTTTTCCACTCATTTGAATAATTATACAATTACTAATCATTAGTTTAGAGCAACTTGGCAGGAAAAAAAATGGAAAAATAACCATAGTATGTGCTGATGTTTCAAATGAACTAATTAAAGAACATGAAGAACTAAATTATTAATACCGCAAGTAATCAAAGATACATGGGAGAAGTCAGGGTATGTTTTCGCAGATAATTGATTCTCTAAAGATGGTTGTAAATGCAATTTTTCATAAGTTATATTCAAGTAAGTCATAGCCCAGAGATATCATCATTATGGAAAAAAATAAGCAAGGAAATACAAAATTACCATTAATTATAGAGTGTTCCTAATTGTTTCATGCTGCGTTGTCCACGTATCAAGCTAAACTCCTTCATATGTAATGTAGCAGATACAAATATGAAATAATTGACAGAGAATGAATATGAATATGAATATTCCACATATTAAAAGTAAGAGAACAAAATAGAAAAATCTGTCACCAAATAGGAAAAAATAGTAGGAAACCATTATTGTTGGATCACAACAGTTGACAAAACTTATTTCCTTCTTTTTTGTTAATTAAAAGCCAATAATTAAAAAAAAAGATAATAAAATAATAATAAATAAGCAATCAAAAAGGGGGAAAATAACTGATTTTGATTTTGAATTTAAAAATAATTAAATAACTTATTATAACTAATCTAACTAATTTTATCCTAAAACTACCACATGTCTTTATCCTATATCCTATGTTGTCACTTGTCATAATTCTAAACTAGACTTTCTTCCTTTTAAATATAGATATAGATATATAGATATAGATTTGTTATTCATGAGCGGATTTTGCACTAGTTAACAAATCAAAGCAAGTCATGCTAATTTTTTCGTTTACAGAGTCAGTGGGTCACAATTGAGAGAACTCTCCATGAGAATCTAAGACCTTCTCACTAATCATAATCTTTGATTGTTAAAATGATCAAGATTTGTAGGTTGTTCAGTACTCTCGTTATTTGATTAGGTAAAGTTATGAAGGAATATAACCGAAAAAGAAAAAATAAAAGGAATTTTTGTTCCTATATAATATTTGAAATTTATTTACCAAAATTATTCTAATTTTTTATATTACCTGTACTAAAACAAGGATTACTTACAAATTAGATACATTTTACCTTAAAAGGCTCTCAATTCATTATTAGTACCTTCAATCAAGGGATTTAATTATACCCTTCTCCTTTTTTTTCTCCTCTCTCTCCTCTTCTCTATAGATTGAATTTATATTTAGGGATTTCTGTTTGATAATAGTTTCGGTCTTGGTTTTATATTTTGGCAGTTTTTTTTAAATCAAACTCTCTCCTTTTATTAAAATTGGGCAGAGAGTAAAGTTGAGGGGTTAAAGCCCCTGGTTACATCTGAGAGTTGACGCCCAACTATGGCATGAAATTATGTTTCCAGATAGACTGAACATGATGGAACAGTTCCTGAATCCTTAGCATTTTTTGCTTGTCTAAATCTTTCTTTGATCAATTAGGTTTCATTATTATTCACCAACAATCTAAAAGAGAACTTCTACTGAATCTAAACTTCATTGCATATTTATATTCAAACTAAACACATAAAATCTCTATCTTTAAGAACAATATGTGGTACATTAACATACAAATTAAAAATAAATTCCGTACAAATTTAATACAAATTTTGATATCTACAACAATATACATAGTAAAAATAAATTTCGCACAACTAATTATATATTATGCAATTTATTTACAACTTATCTACAACTTTCATATATTATTTCTACCAAATTAATACAACTACAATATCATACAACTTAAATATAATTTTTATACAAATTTTATACAATATGTCTTTTGTATATATTTTGTATCTGATTAGTATATATTTTGTCTGTGGTGTGTGCTTCTTCTAACTTACTCTCTTGATACAATTTTGATGCATATCAACAACTTTATGTAAAAAGATAGTATTGATAACTTAAATATAAATTTTATACAATAATTCATACATTATACAACTATTTTTCAACTTTCATACAACATTCAAATAAAAAAAATATATAACTACTGACTACAACATAATACAATTTACATACAATTATAATACATACTACAATTTTGTAAGTACATTGCATATCATCTTCTTGTTGTTAAAACCAGAAGAGGTCTTTATTTTCATTTTTTTATCAAGCAGTTGCAATTTAAAAAACTTACGGATTCCCCGTGTTAGTATTATTCATATATGGATTCTCCAAAAGAGAGGAGCCACGGTGGTCCCCTCCGAACCGCGCGGATCCCACGAGTGAATCGAAAGTTGGATCTCACACGAATCGCCCCATCTATCCCCTCAATTTTAATTATAACAACAATTATAAGTATATGTAAACCCCCCAAGAGAAATTGTTAGACAGATTTATACACATAATGATTTTTGAAAACCCAAATTCGATTTCAAATCTTCACAACTTTTTAATGACTGTCAATGGTGAAGAGTCAAACACTTTAAAAATTTATTGATTGACAATTTCAATTCGAACAACAATTGTTCAACATGAAAGGAAATTGCTAAGTTAAAACGCTTGAAATCCATTGATGAATTCCAATAAAATTCTATATAACAAGAAAGCATAAAATAACAGAGAACATCAAATGAAGAAAAATTAAGGAAAAACAGAGAAGTGAGTAGAGAGAGAGAGAGGGAAAGAGAGAGAGTGTGGAAGTATAAAGAGATAAGGAAATAGCTAATATTTCTTATTCAATTCCTAATATAAAGGGATACTCATTTTAACTTATTTGTATATAATTGGTAAATTATATATGACCATATAATCAAATTGAATTTGAGAGTAATAAGGTTACAAATAGTGTATAGGAAAGTAAAAATCCCAAAAGAAAAAGTTGTCTGGTTAATGAATTGGGTCCTGTCCAAGAGTATTTACTGGGCTACAAATTACAATCAGTATTGAAGCACTGTAATGTTAGCCTGTTTCAGAGCAAAAAAATTGCAGAAACATGACGCTTCTTCGGGGTGATATTTAACTTTTGACCTCCGTTTGTCCACAAGCAGAACTTCAAGGTCAAAAGTTAAAAATAAACACTTATTAAATTTGAAGTTATGCAGGTGGTTAGAAATATCCAAGACCATCCATTTTTAGGGCTACTCGTCATTATTTGTGTACTTCACCCGTTCCAGAGGACGTCCTCTGCTCCGCATAGATATCTATTTCTTCATCTGGTTATTTTGCTTCATGGGCTAGAGCCTAGATGCCATATGATTCATGCATTACTTTGTTGTTGTTTAGCCTTTGTTAACGATTATGACAAATGGTTGAGTGATAATTTGTAGTAAAAATTGCACGGGCGTCCTATTTGGACGCTCCTTTTTAACTTGTAGTCGCTTTGTCTTTTTGTTTGCATCTATACCCGCTTTTTAAAAAACTTCAGCTTCCCTTTATAACTGGGAAACTTCAGCTCTTTCCGGGTTACTAAACAAAAACTTCAGCTCTAGAGCTGAAGTTTTTATTTCATAACTGGAAAACTTCAGTTTTAAAGCTGAAGTTTTTATTTTATAACTGACAAACTTCAGCTCTACCCGGTTACTAAACAAAAACTTCAGATAGAGTTGAAGTTTTTATTTTATAACTGACAAACTTCAGCTCTAGAACTGAAGTTTTTATTTTATAACTTGAAAACTTCAGCTCTAGAGCTAAAGTTTCTGGGTTACTAAACAAAAACTTCAGCTCTAGAGCTGAAGTTTTTATTTTATGACTGGAAAACTTCAGCTCTAGAGCTGAAGTTTTTATTTTATAACTTGAAAACTTCAGCTCTAGAGCTAAAGTTTCTGGGTTACTAAACAAAAACTTCAGCGCTAGAGCTGAAGTTTTTATTTTATGACTGGAAAACTTCAGCTCTAGAGCTGAAGTTTGCCAGTTATAAAATAAAAACTTCAGCTCTAGAGCTGAAGTTTGCCAGTTATAAAATAAAAACTTCAGCTCTAGAGCTGAAGTTTGCCAGTTATAAAATAAAAACTTCAGCTCTAGAGCTGAAGTTTGCCAGTTATAAAATAAAAACTTCAGCTCTAGAGCTGAAGTTTTTATTTTATAACTGGCAAACTTCAGCTCTAGAGCTGAAGTTTCCCGGTTACTAAACAAAAACTTATAAAATAAAACTCCAGCTCTAGCGAGTTACAAAATAAAAAATTCAGCTCTAGAGCTGAACTTCAGGCTCGGCTACTAAAATGCTGAAGTTTTATGTAATTGCTTTTGATACTTCAGCCCCGTGTGTTGAAATTATGTGAAAAAGTGGGTACACTTGCAATTTTTTTTACAAAGCGAGCACAGGTTAAAATGTAACACAAAAAACGGGTATAAATGCAAATGCCCCTAATTTGTATTTATTATTTTTCGGATACTAGCGATTATTATTTTCTTGCTATACCCAACATGGTTATTATTATATACTGCCAGTTCTTGACAATTTTTTGGGGGAGAGAGGCATGAGAAAGAGGGGGTAAAAATGAGGTTTTGAGATAACGATACAATATAATACAATGAGTAATAATCATCCAAACAAGCTATATAAGAGTATAACATGCAGAATAAGATCACATATTGCGCATTTACCATTTTTGAATTTTTGAAATTGGATTTATGCTTTATAATACTTAAGTGAATAGGAAATTTGTAGATGGAAGGCTGAAAATTATTCAGAAATCAAGTAAAATCGTCTTCTTGCACTTGAAAGAATACAACAATTGTATATATATCTGCAACATAGTGGGTTTAATTTTAAAATAGATGGTTGGCACCATCCTGACCCAAAATATATGTATCAAAAAAGAAACTATTAATTAAAATATTAAAAGTTGAATTTTGAGTGTTAACAGACAGGCAGATCAAGTGGAGGCTCCTCCAATGCTTCCAATTCAGTAACTCCATTTTCGACGAGGAAAGCCATGGCCAAACCCCAAGTAATATGCACATCCAAGTGACAATGCATTATCCAAACTCCTGTTTAACCAAAATTGTTAAGTCCAACAATTTATGACATGTTATACAAAAAAGATTCAACATTTTCTATCTTCTCACCTGGATTATCAGCGACGAATCTAATAACAGACCATCCATTAACTGGTACACTTGCAGTATTACGAAGAGGTGGATCAACAAGGTTGAATTTAGCAGTATCAGTTTGTGGATTGAAATTCCCAAAACCTTCAGCAAGAATGTAAAAATCATAACCGTGAAGATGAATCGGGTGATTTTCAGCTGTGAATATACTAGTTCCCTGTAACACAATTTGCACTCTCGCACCATATTTCAACTTGTATAGTTTTGTTGCTGAAATAGGTTGCCACAGTGACCTGCTCACGTTCCCTGTGTAATCGAATTTAACTGGTGGAACTGCTGGAAAATCTGTTGAGAAAACTCCAGGTATCCCCTGCTGATGTGCTTCAAGTAGGGAGAAATTGGATGGTAGCACAAATGACACGTTGTTCATACTAGCAGTGAATCGCGTTCCATTTGGACCTTGACAGCTGCTGGAGCTTGCCCCTGCAGGGCAATTATTGAGTCCTAATCCAACTGTGAAGAACAGGTTTTCGTCGATTTCAGTTGGGACTTCGACTTTTCTTGCGCTCCTGAAACTGGATGTGAAAGTTGTAGCGGTAGCAGTGTCGTTAAATGCGGGCAGAGATGGGAGAACGGGATTGATTTTGACACCTTTGGCAGGGCAAGGAGCAGCTTTGTATTCTAGTATGGCTGTAGTGGTGGTATTGTCAAAGGGTGCACCTTGAGCACTTGCATAGGCGCGCGCAGCCATGTAATATCGGGCTGGTGGTTGGTTTGCTGTGATGAGGACATCAGTAGTTTGGCCTGGTCCAAGCATAATGACTGATGTGGTGAAAGGTTTAACATAAGATGCATCTGCTCCAACAACAGTGAACTTGTGGTTGGCTACTTTGAAGAAAAGTTGTTGGTTGAGTCCAGCGTTGATGACTCGAAGGAGGTTCGTCTCACCAGAGTCCACATGGACCATGGTAGTATCTGTGTAAGGATTTAAGTTATATATCTAAAAAATGTCATCTTTACATTTTATTTTTATTTTTTATATACACTCACCTTGACTAGAACACTTGTAAAGATCACCTGGTTGACCATTGATAGTGTAAGCATCAGATACATTAGGCGCTGCGCCCGTTCGCGTGGCTTGTCGAATAACGTCAATGGGGTTTGCATCCCACCACTCACCTAATCACCATTGCCCAAATCATTATTATTTCAAGAAAGCTTCTAAAATAACCATAAAACTCACAAAATAGTAGTACCAAGAAGAATGGGTGTTTCTCTTTTGGGCTTAGGAAAAGGGTAGGAAGTTCCTTCTTTAGGGTGAATAACCAAGGCTCCATAAACAGTGGCTCTGAGCCATGAGCTGTGGGCGTGCCACCAAAGTGTGCCTTCTTGTCCTTGAATTGTAAACCTATAAGTGTAACTCCCTCCTGGTCTTATTGGACATTGAGTAATAAACTCTGGTCCATCGGCCCATGCTGTTCTCATTTGCCTCACCCCATGCCTAATTTTAATATGCAAAAGACAAAATCAGTTAAGGATATATATATATTGACAGATGTATTTATATTACTATATAAGTTCTTTCACGTTTTGCATGCATGAAGTAGTTACCAATGAATGGTGACATTATACTGAGCTCTATTGACAACTTTGACAACTAGAGTATCTCCATTGTTCACTTCCAATGTTGGTCCAGGAAATTGTCCATTCACTGTTATGGTGCTGTGCGTATTGCACAGCCTCTTTACTGGCGTTGCTTGAATCTGTTGCAACACAAAAATAGAGGTCAGTCTAGCTCCTATATTTTATATTTTTCTAAATGTTAGCAAAATGACAAAAGAGGGGATGGATATATAACATACAACAAAGTCGTGGTTGTGGATTTTAGCTTTTGCTAAAGACACATCATTTGCAAAAAGAAACAAAATGGTATAGATTAACAAAGAGCGCAAAGGGTTGGCAATGCTCATGTTGAAGGCCTGCATTGTTTTTTTTTTTTTCTTTTTCTTTAGTACGAACTCTTTCTATTGTAAGAGTAGATACAAGTAGTTTATGTTTCTGAAGAAATAAAGAGTTGAGGCTTTAGTTTTATAGGAGAAGAAGAAGAGAGAGAGGGTGGTTTAAGTTTGGCAGATTAGGTTTTGATTAAGCATGAAGGTCAGATTATGGGGCAAAACTAGATCAACTCTGTAGAAAGAGTTGGTGCACCCACTTATTAGCCTATCAACCTGCAGAAATTTCTTCAAAAGTCTCTATTTTGAGGGTAATAATGGTATTTTAGATTTCAAGGAAATAGTAGGAGTAATTTTTATGGTTGCTTTATAATAATATTAATGTTCTTTTTTCTTCTTAATTTCTTCTTCAAATGGTAGTTACTTGTTATTATATTATAAATATGTGCCGCATAAATTGCACGGATTAAACAGACAACTTCTTTCCTAAATTAATAGTGTGATCAAAACTGGTCAAACCGATTAATCTACTACTATAGCGTAAAAAGGACACAATTAAACCCCCCCCCCCCCCAACCCCAAAATCGACCTAAAGTATGTATATTTTAATATATATATCGCCTCACATTTGGCTCATGTCTCAAAGATTTGAGATGTATAATATAATAATTTGTGGTATTTCTATGTGTAGGAATTATTCGGAGGCAATTTGGGACGAAATGACGCGAATTAGAGCGAAATTGGAAAGAAAAAGCAAAAATTGAAATTTGAGGGCCACAGCCAACGTGGGGCGTTGGCTGTGGTGCAACTTACAGAATGCTAAATATTTTGGGCGCCAAGGCCAGCGCCCCATGCTGCATTGGACGCTCAAAACGCAAAGTTGTCCTTTTTCGACTAGGACTCGATTATTTTAACCCCAAGACGCCCCCAACTGATATAAAAGCCAACCTAAACCTATTTTGAAGGGGGAACGTGACTTTGAGAGGAGAACAAAAGAACCAAACACTCGGGAGCGCGGATTTGATCAATTCTTGCATTCCTTTTCTAGTACTCATTGATTTTATGTTTTAAAACCTTATTTTTTATGATTGTATAAACATGAGTGGCTACAAACCTTATTGTCTAGGGTCATGGGTGAAACATATATGTTGATGTTTGAAGTTTAATTTGACGAAGTTGATTTTATCATATTGTGTTATTTATTTAATTTTATTTTTAATTATTTTGCTGAGTAGCTAATAGTGAAATACTATCTACGAATCTAGAGTTGAACTCGAAAGTGGGAATTCTATATTGCATATAGAATTAAATAGAGTAAGTTCTTGAACTTGGGCATTGGGGAATGGATTCGCAATTAGGATAGACATATACCTAATTGTCTTGCTTGGTTGAAATACAGGAATTTTAAATGCATTCTTGTTAATCTTAATTCCATAGATATATAGACATTAAGTTAACTTGAGTTGGCGAGTAAAGACTCGACAAATTCTTATGAGTAATATCAACGAGTAATATCAACCCTATCAATCAACATTCCAGATAAATCAATTAGCCATTTTAAGCCAAGAATGCAACATGATCGTTAGCTAACCCGTGACCCTAGAATATCCTCTCCTATTGATTGTTATTTGAAATTGCTATTTGTTTCGGTTGATTTCTAGTTAATTAATAGATTGATAATTTAGGTAGTAAATTAGTCACTTCTATATTTTGTGAGAAATCTCTTGAATCGATAATTTAATTGAGTTTGAATCAGTAAAAAGTTATTCATAAGTCTTCGTGGGAATGATACTATACTCACTACTCTATTACTTGACGACTACGTATACTTGCGTAAATGTGTTTGGTCGCAACAAGTTTTTGGCGTCGTTGCTGGGGACTTAGAAATTAGCTACTTGACTGACCTAAGCTTTTGTTAGTTATTTTTTCAAGTTTTAATTTTATTTTAACTTGTTTATGTTAACACAGGCTCTTCTCTTGAGTGCGTAAGAGTAGAAGCGCGAACAATATCCTTCCTCTTAACCCTGAAATTGAACGAACACTTCACAGAATGAGGAGGGAAGTCGAAGCTAGAACTAGAATAGAAAGAGATTTGGACACCGTAGTTCAACCACAACTAACAGAGATGGAAGGTAATGAAGAGTGTGCTGTGATAGAAGCCGCAAGGTCCAATCTTGCTAATATGACTCAGGCTATTGTGAAGCCTGAGATCAAAGGGCATTTTGAACTCAAACAGTATATGGTACAACTGATTCAGTCTACAGGTATGTGGGTCTATCTCATGAAGACTTGCAGAGACACATTTAGAATTTTCTGGAAATTACGAACACTTAGAATTATCCATCGTTTCCAAGGATTATGTCAGGTTGATACAATTTGCCTTTTCACTATTGGGGGAGCCCGCAAACTCAATTCACACCTGGGATGATCTAGCAAAGAAATTCTTTATCAAGTTTTTCCCCTACTAAGAAAACAAAGTCGTTGAGGAGTCAGATTCTTGGGTTCCAATAGCGGAATGGCGAGACACTTTGTCAAGCTTGGGAAAAATATAAGACGCTACTCAGAGACTGTCCGCATCATTGTCAGATTGATGAGGTATTGGGTCACACTTTTGTTGATGGGCTAGACGAGGCATCAAAGACGAATCTTAATTCAGCTTGTGGGGGGTATTTCTTGGAAAACCCGTATAGTGAAATCCAACTCTTGCTAAATAAATTCACTGCTAATGATCATAATTGGAAAGGAGATGGGGATTCACGAAGGGCAATTAAACAGAAAGCAGCCGAGTTGATTGAGCTTGATGACTTCTCAGCCATGAGAGCCGATATAGCAAAATTGGCAAATCAAATGTATAGAATGACAATGCAACAAACACAATAGATTGTGACGACCCAAAGGGTCATCACCTGTTTTCTTCATCTGTTCTATGCTTTCGAAGCCTTGAAAACCTCATTTTCTATCGCTTCAATTTGCGTGCGCAGTCCGGGCGCGTAGCCGAAAAATTTTTGTGTTGAAATATGTGAATTCTGTGAAAAAAATTTGAAGAATTTTGATATTAATATGATTATAGTTGACTTTGGTCAATATTTTTGGTAAACGGACCCGGACCCGAGATTGGACGATCTCGGAAGGTCCGTAGAAAAGTATGGGACTCGGGCATGTGCCCGGAGTCGAAATCCGAGGTCTAGAACCTGAGTAAAAGAATTTTTCTGTTAAATTATTTTTCTAAAATTATTAAGGAAAATGGAAATAAAAATTAATTAAAAGACTATGGTATCTGGCTCGTATTTTGGTTCTGACGCTCGGTACAAGCCTTATATATTGTTTAAGCGCTTTCTGTAAAGTTTGGTCGAAATCGGATGTCGTTTGACGTGTTTCGGACCTAAATGTCTAAAGTTGGAAGTTTATGAATTTTGAAAGGAGAATGATGATCTTGAGACTTGATTCAATGATTTTGATGTTATTTTAGCAATTTGATTGCTCGAGCAAGTTCGTATGATGTTTTTGAGTCAGTGTGCATATTTGGTTTGGAGCCCCGAGGGCTCGGGAGTGATTTCGGGGGTGGTTCGGGATGTTTTTGCACATAGAAACATAACAGATTTTCTGCAACTGTTGCCCAGCGATTTTGTTCTACGCGATCGCAGCCTCATCCACGCGATCGCACTGCTTTGGCATTTTACCCTTCGCGTTCGCGGATCAATCCCCGCGTTCGCATAGACCAGCTTCCCCCTTTTATGCGTTCGCATACCATATCACGCGATCGCATAGGCCAAAGTTTGACCCCATGGTAACTTTCTTCTATGCGAACGTAGCATCCCTTACGTGTTCGCGTAGCTCCCACATTTCCTTCACCGCGATCACGTCTCCATTCCCGCGATCGCGAAGAGCATTTTTGCCCAGCGAATTTTTAAGTTAAAAACAGAACCAGTGACGGGATTTTCATAATTTTACACGAAACCCTTTCTTCTCCAAGCACTTAGGCGTCCATAGAAGCTCCCATTCGTCAAAACTTCTTGGGTAAGCATTGTTCCACTTATTTCTTTCAATTTTCTTCATTAATTACTGAAATCCTAGCCCTAAATCATGAAGTTTAAGGTAGAAATTATGGGTTTTGAGCAAAGTTAGGGTTTTGAGAATTTTGGGTAATTCAACCCCAATTTGGGGTCGAATCTTAAAACAAACTGTATCTTTGGACTCGTGGGGTTATGGGTGATTGAGTTTTGGTCCGAGCCTCGAGTTTGGACCATGT
>MU686359.1:0-14645 GCA_026770625.1 Nicotiana glauca
AATATTGCTATTTGACCTCTAGTGAGTGTCGGAGTTGGCCATCTCGTCTCTACCCCTTCGGGATTAGGCGGGATAATCACTGAGTGCACGTTGATTACGTACTCATACTACACTTCTGTGCATTTTCGTTGCACATGTATATACACCTCTAGCAGCCTATTGGGCGTGGCAGCACGAAAGACTCTGGGACTAGGTGAGCTGCATTGTTCGAGACGACCCGCAGCCAGTGTAGTTCCTTTCAGCATTTTATTATTTATTCCCTGTCCACTGTATTTCGGACAGATGTTTTATTTTACTTTCCTTATTGATAGTTGTTCATGTACTTGTGACACCGGGTTTCTGGGATGGGTTTCAACGGATTTGTACTAATTGTTATTATTTAAAATTGAATTCAAGTAGTGAACTTTTATTTATGAAAATGGAGGGAAAAACCTTAGATTTTCAAAATTATTAAAAGAGAAATTAATTGATAATCTAGTTGGCTGGCCTGACAAAGGTGTCCGGCGCCACCACGACCCTTAGTGGATTTTGGATCGTGACATTATACCTTTCTGCCCAGGTCGATTTTTGCTTCTGCGGTCCCGCTTTCGCTTCTGTGGGACCGCTTCTGCGGCCAAAATTCCGCTTTTGCGGATTCCCATTAAAATTCCCGTAACCGCTTCCGCGGTGATTTTCCCGCTTATGCGGACCCGCTTATGCGGTTGACTTTCCGCTTCTGCGGACACTGCTGGACCTCACCCCTTTTCGCACCTGCGATGCCTCTTCCACTTCTGCGCAACCGCATCTGCGATCTCCTTTCCGCATATGCGAAAACACCTACTGCAACCAAAAACCTGCAATTTCCAACTTCAAATTACTTCAGTTTGCCACCCGAAATCACCCCGAGGCCCCCAGGACTCAACCAAAAACACCAACACATCCTAAAACCTCATTCAAACTCGTTTCAATCATCAAAACACATCAAACAACGCTAAAACCATTAAATCGCATCGGGTTCAAGCCTAAGTTTTCTTAAAAACTTCCGAAATACGCATTCGATCAAAAACCCGACCAAAACACCTCCGAATGACCTGAAATTTTACCCGCACATCCAAAATCACCTAACGGAGCTACAGCACCCCCGGATCAAGATCTCACCTACCAATCGGAATTCGCCAAATTAGTAACTTCGCCAATTCAAGCCTAATTCTACACCGGACCTCCAAAACCAATTCCGCTCGCACTCCTAAGTCACAAATCATCCCCTGAAGCTGACCAAATCACCGGAAATCACATCCGAGTCCTCTAACTAAATAGTCAACTTCCGGTTGACTTTTCCAAAACAAGCTTTCCTTGAAGAGACTAAGTGTCTCATTTCCATCTAAAACCAATCTAATTCAACTCGATCACCTCAAATACTGATAATGAAGCATAGAGAAGTATAATGTGGGGGAAATGGGGTGGTAACTCATGTGACGACGGGCCGGGTCGTCACACCCACGCTTGCTATCCGTCGTGCAAGTCACCTCAATATAGCACTACAATGTGCAAATCCGGAGCTTCAAACCCTCAGGATATCATTTACAATTATTACTCACCTCAAGCTGGCCAAAATCTAGCTCGCTATGCCCTTGCTTCTCAAATCGGCCTCCTCGCGTGTCGAATCTGATCAAAACCACAACGAATACATCACAATATGCTAAGGAAACAATAGCCAATCGAAAATAATAAAAAAATATCAAGAATCTAGAAATTAGCAAAACCCGAGCCCCTAGCCCACTTCTCGAATCTCAGTAATTTTCACATCAACGGGTTCCTTATCTCGCCACAAGTCCGTACATACCAGGAACTCTCAAATCCGAGCTCAAATGGCCCATCAAATCCCAAATTTAAAATTCAAAAACCCAAGCCCTAGTTTCTTCCCTTTTTAGTTAAATCTCATGAATCTCAAGGTTAATTTCACAATATGATCGTGTTTTTAGTTCATAGAACTTACCTCCAATTAATCCTCTTCGAATCCCTCTTCAATTTCTCCCAAATAGCTCTCAAGGTGCTCAAAAATGTTGGAAAATGACTTAGGTTCGCGGAACAAAATATTTAATAGCTTCTGTCCAATTCCAGGTTTTTTCTCTATGCGATCGCGGCCCTAGGCTCGCGATCACGATGCACAAATTTCCCATGTCTCCAAAATGTTCTATGCGAACGCGACAAAAAGGATGCGAACGCGATACTTAAAAATCACTGGACTCCAACTCTTCTACGCGAACGCAGTCCATACCATGCAAATGCGAAGCATCATCAACCAACATTCCGCGAACGCAGACCCTCTGATGCGAACGCGAAGGGAAATTAGCTTTCCCCCAAATTTCCTTCTACGCGATCGCGGCTCAACCCACGCGATCGCGAATACTTAAAACCTTCAACACCTGGAATGAAAAATCTGCAATTTTTCCAACATCAAAACTAGCCCAATAGACCATCCGAAACTCACCCCGATGCCCTCGGAACCTCAATCAAAAGCACCAACACATCCTAAAACATCATTCAAACTTGCTCCAATCATCAAAACACCTCAAACAATACCAAAACCATCAAATTACATCAAATTCAAGCTAAGTTCTTCAAAAACTTCTGAAACATGCATTCGATAAAAAACCCAACCAAAACACCTCCGAATGACCTGAAATTTTACACACACATCCCAAATCACATGAAGAAGCTACAATAACTCTCGGAATTCCATTCCGACCCTCGGAGCAAAATCTCACCTGCTAACCGGAATTCGCCAAAGTACTAACTTCGCCACTTCAAGCCTAATTCTACACCGGACCTCCAAAACTACTTCCGATCACACTCCTAAGTCACAAATCATCCCACGAAGCTAACCGAATCAACGGAAATCACATCTGAGCCCTCTAACTCATAAGTCAACATCCGGTTGACTTTTTCCAAACTAAGTCTTCCTTAAAGAGACTAAGTGTCTTATTTCCTACTAAAATCACTCCAAACCAACTCGATCACACAAGAAACTGATGGTGAAGCATAAAGAAGAAGAAAATAGGGAAAACTGAGTGGTGACTAATGAGACAACGGGTCGGGTCGTCACAGAGATAAATTATCTCAAGAAAGAAATCTCTGAATTAAAGGCTTTAAATGTAGCCTTGGATGAAAGGATTTTCAGGTTAGAAAATTCTAGTGTGATTAATAAAGACCCCAGTATCAAGATTACTGAGATAAATACAACTGCCAGTTCTTTAGAAGAAAATACTGCTAATACATTACTTGCAGCCATAGATTTTTCTGAAGATGAATTTCTGGAAAAACTCCAATATTTTACCACCCAAATTTTTTTAATAAAAATAACTCTTTTAATCGACTACAATTTCAAAAAGGAGTTTGTTGCTTTATTTGATAGTGGAGCAGATTTAAATTGTGTAAAAGAAGGAGTGATACCCTCAAGATATTTTTATAAGACCACTCATCGTTTAGAAAATGTCAGTGGTAGTCAAATGGGTATTTCATATAAATTACCTAGAGCTTATATTTGCCAATATGATACATGTATCCCTGAAAGTTTTGTATTGGTAAAAGATATCGACAGGGACGTAATACTTGGTGTCCCATTTTTTATTAAATTAATGCTTTTTTTTTCTACTGGGATACAAAAAGTTTTACTGGTACTTATAATGGCAAGAGTATCACTTTTGAGTTTATAAATGAACCAGTCCAAAGATTTTTGAATGAAATTATTTATAATAAAATTACTTCAAAAGTCAACCAAATTGCATTTTTGAAAAATGAAATTAGTACTATTACTATTGATCAGGATTTTAAAAATCCTAAATTAGTATAGAAAATCAATTTTCTCAAAAACCAGTTTTCTGCTTCTATTTGTGGTGACCATCCAAATCAATTTTGGAGCAGGAAAAAACATATTATAAATCTTTCTTATGAAGAAGATTTCTCGGAGGATAATATCCCTACCAAAGCTAGACCTTATCAAATAAACTCCGAATATTTGGAGTTATGCAAAAAAGAAATTACTTCTTTACAACAGAAGGGTTTGATTAGACCCTCAAAGTCCAAATGGTCTTGTACTGCTTTTTATGTAAACAAGCATGCTGAACAGGAATGAGGAGTTCCTAGATTAGTTATTAGCTACAAACCTCTCAATAAGGTTTTGAAATGGATTAGAGACCCTATTCATAATAAGAAGGATTTGCTTGATAGATTACATGATACCATTAAATTTGATTTAAAATCAGGTTCTTGGCAAATACAGATATCTTAATCGGATAGATATAAAACTGCTTTGAATGTACCAATGGGCCAATATGAATGGAATGTTATGCCTTTTGGATTAAAAAATTCACCTTCCGAATTTCAAAAAATTATGAATGATATCTTCTTTCCTTATACGGATTTCATAATTGTATATATTGATGATATTCTAGTATTTTCAAAAAATATAGAATCTCATTTTAAACATTTAAAATGGTTAGTTATATCCAAGCCAAAAATGATGATTTTTCAAAACACTGTTAGATTCCTTGGTCATAATATTAAAAAAGGTAGGAACATTCCTATCAATAGAAGTATTGAATTTGCTTCTAAATTTCCTAATATTATTACTGATAAGACCCAACTTTAATGATTTTTAGGAAGTTTAAATTATATCTCTCCTTTTACAAAGGACCTTGCTCAGGATACTACTCTTCTTTATAATAGATTAAAGAAGAATACTAAAGCATGGACTGATAGTCATACTGAATCAGTCAAAAGGATTAAGCAAAAAGTTCATAACCTCCCTTGTTTAACTCTAGCAAATCCTACTTGGGCAAAGATAGTAGAAACAGATGCCTCTGATATTGGCTATGGGGGAATACTAAAACAATGTTCTCCATTGGATAAACAAGAATATCTTGTTCAATTATACTCAGGGAAGTGGAATAATTCTCTGAGAAATTATGAGACTATAGCTAAAGAGATTCTTGCTATAGTTAAATGTGTTATGAAATTTCAAACTGATCAATACAAACTGATTGTCAAACTGCAAAATTTATCTTTAATAAAGATTTTAAGCATGATGTTTCTAAGCAGATGTTTGCAAGGTGGCAAGCCTTATTAGACCCTTTTGATTTTGACATAATATACAAAAAAGAGTCTGATAATACCCTTCTTGATTTTCTTACAAGAGAATATTTGAACTCATAAGTTCTCTCTTCAAAATTCTTTAATCATGAATTTCTACACGATTTTTTTCGACGAGGAAATATTAATCACTATCTTAAAGGTGGTTAAATTATACAGAGACTTACAAAATCTTATAATTGAAAAAATTATTGAAGATATTGTTGAAGAACAATTTTCTATTCATGATTATTCTGATAATAATCGTGATGATATTCAGGATCTATTTCTTAACTAAAGAGCCTTCTCTTTAATTGTACAGATTATGAAGCCTACTTACAGACCTCCTCGTCAACGAGGAAGAGGAAGAACATCTACTGATAATAGAGGAAATAATATTCTCGCCCAAATGGGAAATCAAAGGCTAATAACTGCTAATATAACAGAAGGTAATACCAATCACCCTTTATACAAGGAATTCATGGATTTTATACAATCCGGGAAAAATGAAGGTACATCATCTAATGTGACAACTTACTCCTCAGTTATAACAGAGGACAACAGTGAAAACCTTGAGGTTTATAACCGAAAGAATACAAAAGAGTTAATAATTCTTTTGGAACAATCCGACCTTAAATGGAAGGATAACCCATGGCAATTAATGGCCAGATACTTTGATACAGCGTCATACACTACTCCTGCTTATAAATACAGGATGCACTATAAGATTATACTCTCAACAACAGGATCAGCTAAAATTCAGCACTTTTATCCTGCAAATACCAAGAAAACTTATAGTTTTTCGAAGATTATTATTAAAAAGGTAATACCTGCGGATGAATGGGGTATTAGTGACCTTAAGGATCGAGAATATACTCATCCTGATCAAAAAGTCTCGGTTAAATTCAATTATTAGAACTATATTGAAAGTTTTAATAAAACTCTTCTTTATGAGAATCCTAATAGGAAACACTCATGGATTATCAAACTCTGTTCTAATATGTACAGCCAACAGATTCCAAACTGGTTCTTCAAATGGTGGAAATTATACGGTCCATCATTAGAAATACTTCCTCCTTTATTTAAGAGTTTATATATGTCACGACCCCAGTTCACCCTACATGAACATGTCGTGATGGCACCTAGTTCCTACAACTAGGTAAGCCTAACAATGCAGAACTTTAATATAACTTGCAGAATAATTAATTAAAACTGAACATATGTAAAATAATGACTGCATATGAGGTCGCTCGGCCTATACAACCCAAAGGAAATGCGGAAGTCTACAACTCAATCCCAAAACCCTCAAACGCACGGGAACCACAGGCTAATAGAAACATAGTACGATGCTCTTACTCCAGAATATCTAAACAACTGAGAGAAAGGAATAAATTAGATACTAAAGCTGGAACAGAATAGAGACTCCTGGTCTACGGACGTGGCAGATATACATCGAAGTCTCCGTATAACTCCTCGCCTCAAGGATAGTGCGCCTGAGTAGAGGTACCTGGATAATATGCACACGAAAAACATGCGCAGAAGGGCATGAGTACACCACAGCGGTACTCAGCAAGTGCCAAGCCTAACCTCGGTTGGGTAGTGACGAGGAAGGTCGGGGCCCTACTGAGATAAAACATAATAAATAATAAGATAATAGAAACAGTTTAAATAAAGTCTACAGCGAGAATCTAAACAGATAAATAAGGAGGAACAGTAATAGAAAGCAAAGGTAATAATATAAGGAATATTGCTCTAAACAAGGAATAATAGCCGGGGATCTCTTGGTATCCCGAAGATCTTTTGGTATCCTCATCATATGCATCAGGGATCTCTTGGTATCCCGAGGATCTCTTGGTATCCTCATCATATACACTGGGGATCTTTTGGTATCCCAAGGATCTCTTGGTATCCTCATCATATACACTGGGGATCTCTTGGTATCCCGAGGATCTCTAGGTATCCTTAATAAGTAAGCTGGGGATCTCTTAATATCCCAATATATACAAATACATGTGCCGGGGATATCTTGGTATCCCACACCCTCAATCCAGAATATATCAAGTACAGGGGGTTCCCTCGGGAAGCCGTCCCGTAGTCCCAAATTTAAACACACGACAACAACAACTCATAATCTCAGAATAAATGCTAAAAATCAGTACAAGTAATAGTAATTTCTAGCCTAACATGCTTCACAGAGTACAAATAATACAGTTAAATAATTAAGCAAGCAAGTCAGCTAAACATGCTTCTCTAAGCTAGCACAGGTTTAAACTTACAGCCTAAAATGAACAAGTAATAGGAAATCTCAATTTAAATACTTCAAGTAGAAATGGGTTTACAACAATTAGCTCAAGTACGCGCTCGTCACCTCATGTACGAGGCATTTAAATATTCCAAGATCATGTCCTAAGGGGAAAGGTCCCCCACACAAGGTTAGACAAGCCACTTACCTCGAACCGACTCAATAATCAACTAGGAACCACGCCTTTGCCACGAGTATCCGACTCCAAATGGCCCAAATCTATTCAATTCAATTACATATCGTAAATAATATTGCAAACAGCTGATTCCACTATTAAATTTAAAGCTAGACGCGGAAATAGGTAAAAATGACCAAAATTCCCCTCAGGCCAATGCCTCGGAATCGAATTACTTTCACATTTTTAGAACCCTCGTACTCTCACGAGTCTAACCATATAAAAATCTCCCAAATTGGAGGTCAAATGCTCACTCAAAACTCAATAGTTTGGTCTAAGAAATTTTTCCCCATTTTGATTCCAAATTCAAAATTAGATGATGTATTAAGCTATATATTGATGGAATACAACTAAAAGGGATTAAGGAAACGTTACCCAATGATCTTCTCTTCAAAACACACTCAAAATCGCCCTCTCCCGAGTTCTCAATTGATTTTTTCAACTTTTGAAACTCAACCCTCGAAATTCCCTTTTCTGAATAGGTGTTTCCGCTTTTGCGGACAAGGGACCGCTTCTACAGTCCCGCTTGCGGAAATCTGGCCACTTCTATGGCTTCTTTTAAAATCCCAATTTCTGCTTCTGCGGTCCAATCAACCGCTTATGCGGTTCCGCTTATGCGGAGTTAAGACCGCTTCTGCGGTTCTTGAGGTCTATGCCCACTCCGCTTCTGCGATGACCAAAGCCGCTTCTGCGGCTCTGCTTCTGCGGTTCCTAAGACGTAGAAGCGGAAATACCAGAAGACAGAAGCCTTCAGCTGTTGCACAATTTTTTTTTCCAACTCCAAAAATGCCCCGTTGAGCATCCGAAACACACCCGAGGCCCCCCGGGACCTCAACCAAACCTACGGACACGTCCCAAACACCGTTCAAACTTGTACCAATCCTTAAAACACCTAAAACAACATCAGAAACCCGATTTAATCAATGATTCAAGCCTAAGAACTTCAAATTTCTTCCAAATACGCTTTCGATAAAAAACCTTACCAAAACACGTCCGAATGACCTGAAACTTTGCACACACATCCCAAATGACATGACGGAGCTATTACAACTTCCGGAATTCCATTCCGACCCACGGATCAAAAACTCACTATCGAACCGGAAACTTAAAAAATACAAACTTCGGCATTTCAAGCCTAAATGAGCTACGGACTTCCAAAATACATTCCGAACACGCTCTTAACCCCGAATTCACCTAACGGGGCTAATGGAACCATCGAATTTCCATTCCGAGGACGTCTTCACACTGTTCCAATTACGGACCATTTTTTTCAACTCTTAAGCTCTCACTTAGGGAATAAGTGTCTCAAAATACTCCGAATCCTAACACCGAACGTCCCGGCAAACCAAAATAGCAGAAATGAACTTAGGAAAAATAGTTAATGGGGGATCGGGGCGTAAATTCCAAAAACTACCGGGCGGGTCGTTACATCCTCCTACACTTAAATATTCGTTCGTCCTCGAACGAGCATAGAGAACATACCTGAAGTAGTGAAAAGATGAGGGTATCGGCTGCGCATATCCCGCTCGGTATCCCAAGTTGCCTCCTCGGCTGGTTGGCCCCGCCACTGAACCTTTACTGAAGTGATGTTCTTCGACCTCAACTTTCTGATCTGCCTGTTCGATATAGCCACTGGCTCCTCAACATAAGATAGATCCTTGTCCAACTGGACTGAACTGAAATCCAAAACGTGCGACGGGTCCCCGTGATACCTCCGGAGCATCGAAACATGAAATACCGGATGCACAACTGATAAGCTAGGCGGCAATGCGAGTCTATAGGCCACTTCTCCCACTCGACCAAGAATCTCAAACGGACCAATGTACCTAGGGCTAAGCTTGCCCTTCTTCCCAAATCTCATCACGCCCTTCATAGGCGATACTCGGAGCAATACCTGCTCACCAACCATATATGTCACATCTCGAACCTTGTGATCTCTTCTGCCTAGAGTGAGCTGAACGAAGTCTCTCCTGAATAATCTTGACCTTGTCCAAGGCCTCCTGAACCAAATCCGTACCTAACAACCGAGCCTCTCTCGGCTCAAACCATCCAACCGGAGATCTACACCTCCTACCATATAAAGCCTCATACGGCGCCATCTGAATGCTGGACTGATAACNTTGGTCAATCGATCCACAATGACCCAAATGGAATCAAACTTCTTCAAGGTCCGTGGGAGTCCAGATACAAAATCTATGGTGATGCGCTCCCATTTCCACTCCGGAATCTCTATCTGCTGAAGCAACCCACCCGGGCGCTGGTGCTCATACTTCACCTACTGGCAGTTGAGGCATCTAAACACACAACCAACTATATTTTTCTTCATCCGCCTCTACCAATAGTGCTGCCTCAAGTCCTGATACATCTTCGTGACACCCGGATAGATGGAATACCGCGAACTATGGGCCTCTGCTAGAATCAACTCTCGAAGACCATCAACATTGGGCACACAAATCCGGCCCTGCATCCTCAATACTCCGTCATCTCCAATGGCCACATCTCGAGCATCTCCACGCTGAACCTTGTCCTGAAGGACAAGAAAATGAGGGTCATTATACTGCCGCTCCCGGATACCATCAAATAGGGAAGACTGGGAGACCACACAGGCTAGAACCCGACTGGGCTCCGAAAGATTCAATCTCACAAACTGACTGGCTAAGGCCTGAACATCCATCGCCATAGGCCTCTCTGAAGCTGGTAAATATGCCAAACTACCCAAACTCTCTGCCCGGCGACTCAAGGCATCCGCCACCACATTGGCCTTGCCGGGGTGATACAGAATAGTGATATCATAATCCTTCAACAACTCTAACCATCTCCTCTGATGCATATTAAGGTCCTTCTGCTTGAGTAAGTGCTGCAAACTCCGATGGTCAGTATAGATCTCACAAGGCACTCCGTACAAATAGTGATGCCAGATCTTCAAGGCATGAACAATAGCAGCTAACTCAAGGTCGTGGACAGGGTAGTTCTTCTTATGTATCTTCAGTTGTCTGGACGCGTAGGCAATCACCCTACCATCCTACATCAACACTGCTCCAAGGCCAACTCTCGAGGTGTCACAATGGACAGTATAAGACCCCGAATCGGTAGGCAACATCAAGATTGGGGCTGAAGTCAAAGCTGTCTTGAGCTTTTGAAAGCTCGCCTCACACTCCTCTGTCCACTGAAATGGGGCACCCTTCTGGGTCAATCTAGTCATAGGGGCTGCAATCGATGAAAATCCCTCTACAAAGCGACGGTAGTAACCCGCCAAGCCAAGAAAACTGCGAATCTTCGTAGCTGAGGAGGGCCTGGGCCAACTCTGCACGGCCTCCACCTTCTTCGGATCCACCCGAATGCCCTCACTCGATACCACATGGCCTAGGAATGCCACAGAACTCAACCAAAACTCACATTTTGAGAACTTTGCATATAATTTCTTCTCCCTCATGGTCTGAAGCACGATCCTCAAGTGCTGCTCATGATCTTCCTGACTCCGGGAATACACCAGAATATCATCAATAAAAATAATAACGAATGAGTCAAGATATGGCCTGAATACACTGTGCATCAAATGCATGAAAGTTGATGGGGCATTGGTCAGCCCAAATTACATAACAAGAAACTCATAATGACTATACTGAGTCCTGAAGGCAGTCTTCGGGATATCTGGCTCCCGAATCTTCAACTGATGGTACCCTGAGCGCAAGTCAATCTTAGAAAACACTTGTGCGCCCTGAAGCTGGTCAAACAGATCATCAATACGAGGCAAAGGATAACGGTTCTTCACTGTAACCTTGTTCAACTGGCGATAATCAATACACATACGCATAGAACCATCCTTCTTCTTCACAAACAAGATAAGAGCACCCTACAGTGAAACACTGGGTAGAATAAAACCCTTACCAAGCAATTCCTGCAATTGATCCTTCAACTCCTTCAACTCAGGAGGAGCCATGCAATACGGAGGAATGGATATGGGCTGAGTGCCCGACAACAGATCAATGCCAAAATCAATGTCTTTATCGGGCGGCATGCCCGAAAGATCAGCTGGAAATACATCGGGATAATCCCGTACCACTGGAACTGAATCAACAGAAGGGGTGTCAACACTGACATCCCTCACATAAGCTAAATACGCGGCACACCCCTTCTCAACCATACGCTGAGCTTTAAGAAAAGAGATAACTCTACTGGGAGTGTGATCTAAAGTACCACTCCACTCAATACGCGGAATACCTGGCATAGCCAGCGTCACGGTCTTGGCGTGACAATCAAGAATACCATAATGGGACGACAACCACTCCATGCCCAGAATAATATCAAAGTCAATCATACCGAGTAACAATAAATCCGCTCTGGTCTCAAAACCACAAATAGTAACCAAACATGACTGATAAACGTGGTCCACAACAAGAGGATCACCCATAGGAGTAGAAACATAAATGGGGGCACTCAAAGAATCCCGAGGCACACTCAAATGCGGAGCAAAGTAAGAAGACACATAAGAATAAGTAGAGCCTGGATCGAATAAAATCGATGCCTCTCTATGACAAACCGGTATAACACCTGTGATGACAGAATCGGAGGCAATAGCCTCGGTACGAGCATGAATAGCATAATATCTGGCCTGGCCTCTCTTTCGAGAGCGACCTCTACCTCCCCAACCTCTGCCCCTAGCTAGCTGGGCAGATGGGGTAGCAACTGGAGCTGTGATCATGGCCTGAGAACTCTGAGGAGAACGCTGTGGCTGAGCAGTCTGTGGAAGTGCACTCCTCCCAAGCCTAGGGAAATCCTTCACCACATGACGGGTGTCACCACACTCAAAAAAAGCTCTGAGAGGACGTGGTGGCTGTGACTGGCTAGGGCCAGGTCTGCTAGACTGACATCTGAAAGCACCCCGCGCAGGAGGCGCGCTGGAAAATGGAGGTGCATAGTAAGGCTCCTGAGGTATCGGCGGAGCTGGAGCACTGCTGGCTGCTGGAAGAGCTGAATGAACGGGGCGACCCACAAAACCCCTACCATGTCAACCTGCTGCTGGGGTACGGGCACCAGAGTAGTGGCCCGACTCTCGAGACCTCTTGGCCTCTCTCTCCCCCCGCTCCCTGGCGAGCATACCCTCGATCCTCCTAGCAATGCTCACTACCTGCTGATAAGGAATATCCATCTCTAACTCTCGAGCCATGCTAGATCTGATGGGTGGGATAAGACCCTCAATGAACCGGCGAACTCTCTCGCGGACTGTAGCAACCAAAGCCGGTGCATGTCTGGCCAACCTGGTGTAACGGATAGCATACTCTCAAACGGTCATAGCACCCTGGCGCAAATGATCAAACTCTGTGCGCCATGCGTCCCTGAGACTCTGGGGGACAAACTCTCTCATAAACATCTCCGAGAATCGGGTCCAAGTCAGTGAAGCAGCCTCGACTGGACTGTCTATCTCATAAGTGCGCCACCAATCATAGGTGACTCCCCGAAGCTGGAAAACAGTGAAAGAAACCCCGCTGGACTCCACTATGCCCATAGTGCGAAGAATACGGTGACATTCCTCTAGAAATCCCAAGGCATCCTCTGATGCTAATCCACTGAACACTGGGGGATCATATTTCTTGAACCTCTCAAGTCTCTACTGCTCGTCCTCTGAAGCAGCTAAACCATCCTCGGGCTGAACTGGCGCTGCAGGCGGTGCGGGAATAATCTCGGGAGCTTGCTCAACCTGCACTCGCTGCTCAGGAGTGCAGACGGCGGGAGTCTGTTCTCCTCCACCGGCCTGGGATTTGGCTGCAGCAAGGGGAAGCAACCCTTCCTGAGCTAAGGTGGTGTACATGCTCATGAACTGAGCCAAAGTCTCCTGGAGCGCTAGAGTAGTAGTGGCAGTAGTAGGTGTGCCAGGGGCCTGGGCTCCGACTGGATCTGCTGGTGGTACCTTGGCGGCAGCTCGCGCAGCTGCTCTGGCTGCACCATGTGTGCGTCCTCGACCTCTACCCCGGCCCCGGCCTCTGATGGCTGCAGTAGGGGGCGCGGGTGCCTGGTCATCTCGTGTAGCACGTGTCCTCACCATCTGTGAGAGAATAGAAGACAGAAGTTTAGAATTGATGTCAAAAATATCGCACGATAAGGAATTCAAATGAAATGAAGATTTTTTTCCTAAACAGTTACATAGCCTCTCGTAGATAAGTACAGACGTCTCCGTACCGATCAGCGAGACTCTAATAAACCGGCATGTGTTTCGTGACTCCTATGAACCTAGAGCTCTGATACCAACTTGTCACGACCTCAGTTCACCCTCCATGAACATGCCGTGATGGCACCTAGTTCCTACAACTAGGTAAGCCTAACAATGCAAAACTTTAATATAACTTGCAGAATAATTAATTAAAACTGAACATATGTAAAATAATGACTGCATATGAGGCCGCTCGGCCTATATAACCCAAAAGAAATACGGAAGTCTACAACTCAATCCCAAAACCCGAAAACTCACGGGAACCACAGGCTAATAGAAACATAGTACGTTGCTCTAACTCCAGAATAAATAAACAACTGAGAGAAAGGAATAAATTAGATACTAAAGCTGGAACATAATAGAGACTCCTGGTCTGCGGACGCGGCAGATATACCTGGAAGTCTCTGTATAACTCCTCGCCTCAAGGATAGTGAGCCTGAGTAGAGGTACCTGGATAATCTGCACACGAAAAACATACCCAGAAGGGCATGAGTACACCACAGTGGTACTAACACTATATGGTGGTCCAGGCCCGAGCCTAAATGGGCCAAACGGGCCGGGCTTAACGGGCCTGGGCTTAGCGGGCATGGGCTCTGGCGGTCCCGGGCTTCGTGGGCTCAACGGGTGGGACCAGCCCGTGACGGGCCTAAGCTCATGTGGTCCCGGGCTAAACGGGCCGGGCTCGTGGGCTTAGCGGGCCTAACGGGCTTTTTTATTTTCGGGCTTTTTTTTTAATTTTTTTTGTTTAAGGCAATTTCTTGTAAATCATATCATGACTATATAAAAATATATGTAGTATATATGTAGAAATCTAATGATTAAAGTGCTTGACGAAAAAGTAAAATAACAAA
>MU686368.1:3639-53639 GCA_026770625.1 Nicotiana glauca
AGCCTTGTTAATTAAATTTTGTGGTCCCTATTGTGCCTAAATAATAGGAAATAAAGGAATCCTTTTTCTGGTGGAAAAGAAAACCCAACAGGTTTTGGAAAAGAGTCTTAACCCTTAAAACTTGTGCTATAAATACATAAGGTTTTCCACCTAGAGGAGAGAGCACATGGTGGTTAAAATTTTCAGCCAAATTTTTCTAGAAATTTTGCCCACACGACATTGCTATTTCCGGTATTATTTGGGTAACACAGTAGAAGACCGTGGAACGTTCGAGGATCACGATTGTGCAGTTGATGGAGATTCCATTTAGAAGTTATGGAACTGAAGGCCACGTGGTAGAAGAAATATGTTCACGCTTCAAGAGGTAACCCGTGAAATTCCGTTTATGCTAGTTGTCTAGATTACATGTGATTTTGATAATGGGATTGCTTCCGCTACTTATAATAATCCATCAGGTGGGGTAGGTTGAGAAGGAGTTTTGGAAAATATTTTTCCTTCTCTTGATAAGGAAAATATTTTCCTCCAATTTGAGAAAAATGAGTTCATAAGGAAAATATTTCTCAAAACATTTAAGCCAATCAAATATAAAAAAATTGAAAAATATTTTCCGAAAAATATTTTTCTTTCATTCCAAACACACCCTAACACTCTTTTTGTTTTACGATTAGTCAAATGCAATTTGCGTTGAAATGGACTTATGGTTTGTATGACGAGTAAATGAATCCACTACAGCCATTAAGTGTGTAATGACTACAATTGAAAAAGACTTCTAAATAATAGCAGTAAAAAGAGTTGAAAACCCATTAGAGCCACGAAGAGTGCAAAAAGTTTTCACTGTGAGTTGCTAATTATTGGGCGAAACCATATACGAATAACAAAAGATACTGCGACTTTTAAGGTAGCCTATTAGCCATACACAATTATTTTTGTGGAAATTTTTTGTATATATACCATATCTGAAATTATATTATCAAATATATTCATAAATTCTTCCAGATCTTCCACAACGAAAATCACGCACATTAATCTTCTTCGTCAGTTTCGTTTCAAATTTAGCGTCTCTGCTTATTCGATACACTGTGTTTCAAACCTTTTTTCTGATTTCACAAATCAAAAACGACTAAATCTTCTACAATTTTTCTACATCAAACGCAATTATGTCCAAATTTCAGTAATACAAAGCAAAGGAAAAGAGAGTAGCAATTCCATCATTGACAACCATTAAAAAGCTTTGAAGCTTTGAATTGAAATTTGGGTTTTTAAAAATTATTATTTGTTTAGATTGGGTATTGTTGCAAATAATTGGGAATATGGTTTGGAGTTTATATCTCAATTTTGAGGGGTTTTAGTGAAGATTAGACTTGGTTTTGGCTGAATTTCGGATTGAAACTTGAAGAAGAAGAAGAAGACATGACATATATTATATTGCAGAAATTTCAGAAATATTGTAGATAAATTTTAGAAAAATTGTAGACTGTTGTTTATTTATTTATTTTTTATTCATTTATCTATTGTATGAAAGTTGAACAATATTGTATAAAAATTATATTTAAGTAGATGATTTAGTACTGTTTTGGATAAAAATATGTATCAAAAATATGAAACATACATTTCAGGGGAAGCATGTTGAGTCCAAATATGTACCCAGTTTGTAAATATTTTGTAGATAAATTGTAGATTATTTGTATTCTGATTGTATGCTTTATTTTCTGTTTTTACAAATAAAAAACGACTAAAACTTCTACAAATTTTTTGAAAAAACGCAATTATGTCAAAAATCTCAATTATGCTACAATTGAATGGGAATTGTGATATTAAAATTCAATGTACACAGTTTGTAAATATTTTGTAGATAAATTGTAGATTATTTGTATTCTGATTGTAGATGCTTTGTTTTCTGTTTTCACAAATAAAAAACGACTAAAACTTCTACAAATCTTCCGTAAAAAATGCAATTAGGTTGAAAATCCTAACTATGCTACAATTGAATGAGAATTGGGATATTAAAATTTAATGTGCCTAGTTTGTAGATAATTTGTAGAAACATTGAAATTCTGTGCTTTCATATTAATTTTTCAAATGATATGTAGTTTTGTTGAAGATTAAATGTAGAAAACAAGCCATTGTGAGTTTTATTTGACTCGTTCTCACATTCAACCTATCCTACAAATCTACGCCTCTTTAGAGACCAATCTTACTTCTTGAATTTAAAGGTATAGCAATATATATAACTTAAAAAACATCTTCTCATCTGCATAAGTTAGCTCCAAAACAGACGAAGTGGAATAACAAGCTCTCATCAAAACTTTTAACACAAAAACACAAAGCTGAAAAATAAATAAACAACAGTCTACAATTTCTTTCAAAATTGAGATATAAACTCCAAAACATATTCCCAATTATTTATAACAACACCCAATCTAAACAAATAATAATTTTTGAAAACCCAAATTAGAATTCAAAACTTTAAAGCTTTTTAATGGCTGTCAATGGTGAAATTGCTGCTTTCTTTTCCTTTCCTCTTATAGTACTGAAATTTTAGATTGCGAGATAGAGAGAGACGTAGAGAGAATTCTTAAATCTTTGCAACAACATCCGATCCAAACAAACAATGTCTTTTGAAAACTTAAATTCGAATTCAAAGCCTTGGCTATTGAAGAAATAATGGGATTTTGATACAGAAATCGTGGGTGTGGGAGTGGGGTGAAGGTGTGGGAATTGAAGAGAGAAACGTGGGGGGAGTGATATTAGAAGAAATATACGGTACTATTAAATTAGGAGTGTAATTAATACCCTTAAAAATTACTAATAATATATAATTGGTAATTAGATATACTAAATGTAATTATATCAAACATTAAACATTGAAGGTAATATAGTTTCATACATGGCAAACGAATATAAAAATTTACGATTCAGTTCACAATTTAATCGTGATAGAAACAAGCGCTCTCCATTTGTATTCTCTGATTGAAACCTCTTTTGTTCTGTTTTGCATTTTGTTGATAGGAATGTTTAAAATGTGGCCGTGAATATATTTGACGGGCAGCTTATTTATAAAATACTACACCAACTAACGGTAGAGTGGTACATCATTTCCTAGATTTCACAACCATCGCTGTCCGCCTATCCCATCCTTGTGGGGTTCGTTTTCCAACCGCTGTACGTAAACGGCAAAGATCTTTTATTTAAATAAAAGAAGAAAATAAAGGCACAAACAAATTTCTAAATTTATTTGTCAACTCATACGGTGATCTTTACTAACTTTATTGTTTTGATACCATATATTAACACTATGCATAATGATTCAATGGACCACCTCTCGAAAAGTGATCTCCGTTGTTTTAGCGGAATTAGGAAGCAGCACCCTTCATTTGAGGGTATGGTTGACAAAGGGGCGGATCAGATCGGATATGAGCAGGTCAAAATAGGTTATTTAAAAATAAATAAATTATTTGATATGATCTGTGTATTTAAGACGGATAAAAACAGATTTATCCGATAAATAATATAAAAATTCATATTATTTGTGGCTTCTTAAATATAATCATTTATGATAGAATTACTAGTCTTAACTTAAGAAACTCCAAATTAAGGCTTTACAAATATAAAAATTTATTATTTATTTGATTAATCATTTTTTTAATGAATATTATGGTTCTTTTATCTTTTAATCATTTTGTCAAGGGTAAAAAGAAGGAACAAATATCTTACCACAATCACGTGCCATTTTTATTTATTATTGTGTCTCCCACGACCAACTTTTATCAATTATTCCCTTTTGTTCTTTTTTATACCTATTTTTTTTGGTCTGTTCCAAAAATATAAACTTTTTTAAATTTGGTAATAATTTAACTTAAATTTATAATTTTATCCTTAACGAGAAGCTTTTATAACCACACAAATACTTTGGGTCCTATTTGAATTTATTTAGGATCACAAATTTCAAAACTCTTCATTTTTTTTCTTAAACTCCGTGCTTAATCAAGTAAGTTCACATAAATTGAAACGGATGGAGTAATATTTAATAAAATCAATAACAAAAAAAAAAAAAATCACACGCAGTGACGTATGCATTCATCACTAATTACTAGCTGTGTGAACATTGTTTATTAAATTCAATTCAGCGAAAAAACTTCAAAAGGAAATTGGAAAGAGAAAAGAAAAAGAAAAGCACTATATATAGAAGTCCCCTGTGAAAAGCAAAGTTCGCGGTGAATTGCGCGTTCCTCTGCTCTATTCTTTCCTTCTTTAACAGAAAGCTTAAAATACCAAAATTTCAGCAAAAATCTTTTCGCAAAAAATACAGCCATGGATTGGGTTCGAGGTGAAGCGGTTGGCCATGGAAGCTTTGGCAATGTCAGTTTTGCAATACCCAGAAAGCAGAGCACTCAGATTATGGTGGTCAAGTCCTCTGCCGCTTCCCGCTCGGCTACTCTGTTGAACGAGAAGCTGATCTTGGATGAGCTTAACAGTTGCCCCTACATCATCAAATACCTTGGCGAAAACTATACATACGAAAATGGCGAAAAGATATACAATGTCTTATTGGAGTACGCTTCTGGAGGTGATTTATCAGATAAGCTCAAGAATTCCGGCGATCATATACTGCCGGAATTTGAAGTCAAAAAATACACTAAGGCCTTACTTAGAGGGCTGCACTATATCCACAAGAGTGGCTATGTCCACTGTGATATTAAACATCAGAACATTCTTTTAGGCGAAAATGGTCAAGTCAAAATTGCTGATTTTGGATTGGCAAAGAGAGCCGAACGCAAGAAAAATGACAAATTGCGATGTGAATTGAGGGGCACTCCATTGTACATGTCGCCAGAAATGGTTACCGGCGGCGAACAAGACTCTCCCGCCGATATCTGGGCACTTGGGTGTGTTGTGGCAGAGATGGCAGCAGGAGTTCCAGTTTGGAAATACTCAAATATAACCCAACTATTGATGGCAATTGGAATTGGTGATCAATTGCCTGAATTTCCCGCGAAATTATCCGAGGAGGGAAAAGATTTTCTAGGAAAATGCTTTGTGAAGGACCCAAGAAAGAGATGGACGGCTGAGATGCTTCTGAACCATCCCTTTGTTGCTGATCAAGATTATGATGATGTCACTGTTACCTTGAATGACGAAACATGCGGGAGTGTTAGTCATTCGACGTCTCCTAGGTGCCCATTTGATTTCCCAGATTGGGTCTCTGATGCTTCTGCTGCATCAGCCATTACATGTTCAGTTACATCTCTGCCCTCGCCGACAATTCAAGAATTGCTGAAGTTTTGCGGCGGGTCTTGGTCCACAACGCCCGCGGAGAGGCTGCGGGAGTTAATCAATGAAGGACCTGAATCTGAGTGGTCCACTGATGATGGCTGGGTCTGCATTCGGTGATGTCTATCTCAAATTATTTTAAATTTAAGTGATAGAAAAAACCAGAGTACTGAAGTTTTTTTTGTTATCAGCTCTGATTTTTTTTCCCTTTCACCTTATTGGTTAGGCAGGTCAACTTTTTTCTTACTTCTATTATTTTTTTCGTACATAGAAAACAAGTTCATTGTACATACAAAAAAAGTTGAAATTAGGATATGATTAACAAAGATAAGTTATGAAACAACTTGGTTACTTGGAAAAACGAGAATTGCAAATGGCAGTGGATGCACAACTTGTGCTTTGGATGCAGTTTTTTTCCGCCCAGATATTTTGGGCCAACAATCATCAACTATACCATACGCTATCATTCAGTTTATCTCTGGCAAGTTGCAGCTTCTCCAATTAAATCATTGGCTCAGTAGCCGAAAATCAATATAAAGTGCTTCATAAGCTAATAAATAGATAAAAACCTTTCGGCAGAAGTTGCAGTTTCTTTGGATCATGAAAATAATTTCGTGACTAGAACCTTCCTATCGAGCCTATCTTTTTTCTTTTCTTTCCCCTTATCTTTATAATTTTTTTTTTTTTTAGGGAAAAGGTGTATAAAGCTAAAACATACTAGTACTAGATTTCTTTTAACTTCTTAACAGGTCATGTATTCAAAATTACATGGATCCAAAGCTCAGCTGCACTGAATATGCATGATCAAATTAGGTAAAAATTGATATTCAATCGACACTCACCAAGAGTGCTAAGTGATAACTCTGATATATAGAATTGTTAGTACCTTGCGTCAAGGCATAATACGCAAGAGCAACGTATGATCACTCAATGATAGAATTATTACGATGCATTCTTTGTTTAAAATACAATACGCACTAGACCCTTTCTTTCTCTTATCTTCTATGCCAACCGAGCCTAAAAAAATATTGAAAAAATTCGACAGCCTACGAATCGCGATCATCAAAGTATGGTCATAGAGGCGGATATATATATATATATATATATATATATATATATATATATATATACCAATTACAAATTATAAATTTTAAATTCAATAATTAAACGGGATATGATAAAATTTCAAATTCGAACCCATAAAATATAAATCTTGAATTTGCATGCAATTACAAGAAGCAAGAAATGTGACGTGAGATGGGATAATGGATATTCTTCTTTTAACCCCTGAATAAAGAAAGTTCCACTTGCGCAATCAGTTTTGAAGAAAGGAATACATAGTTAGGTGCAAAACTGATCTTAGAATGAATTCTCCATCTACAGATGATGCACATTGCAAGTTGCTCCGTCTTTGCAACTTCCTAAGTATTTGCAAATTGCAGGATGTCAGGATTAATTTTTTTAGCAATATAATTCCAATTGTTTATAGCTTAGTCTGACTTTATCTAGTAAATTAAAGGCGTCTAACTTGAAATTTAATGATGTTTCAATTGGACTAGGAACTTTTGCAAGTAGTACCGCCTCAAGCATCTTCACATGCGATTACTTTTATAGGAGTATTTATTATCACTCCCATTTCCAAAGCCTATATAGCCTCCGTCCTACAATAATAAGATACTCCCTTCGGTGATTTTTTTTTTTTTTTTTTTTGATGTTTTCACATAAATTAAGAAATCTATCTTTTAGCATTAATGAGTCATGGAATTGACCATATTAACTTTTATTATTTCACATAAATAATCCTAATACATATTCCAATATTATTTACTCCAAGGACAATGTAGGAAAAAAATAATTAATTCATTCTTGAAATCTGGAAAAATCACTTATTTTGGACCACAAGAAAAAGGTCAAAAAATCACTTATTTTGGACCGGAGGGAGTAACTTGCTATCTATTATAAATAGAGTTCTATTTATGAAGAATGTCTATATTTAGATAATTCTAGGATTTATTACTTGGTGGTTAAGTCATCATCTCCCTATAAATAGAGGGTTCTATTCTATTGTAATTCATCTCAAATCAATAAGAATTTTCTATCCCTACTTTTCTCTACAATATTGTTCTTCTTCTTTTATTGTTTCATAACACGTTATCAGCACGAGACTCTAACCAATTGAGTAGAGACTAAAATGATGAACCATTGGGTTTTGGATTTGGAAGCTAAGCCGTAGGATCGAGAGACTAATCAACAATTTAGATGTATTTGACTTATCCTGTCGTGGAAATTCATTCCCCATGGAAATTAATTTGGTGTGATGAGTTGCATTGAGGATAGCAACGAATTGACAAATCCAGATTTTTCAAATTCGACGAATGAGATATATTTGATCAGTTGCTTTTGTGCTAATTGCATTGAGCTTGGCAAACAGGATTAAATTCTAAATTTAAGGTAAGTATTTTACTTTATTTTTTTTCTTTCAAATTCTTGACATTCTATAATTTGATTTTAAATACAAGCAAAGACGATAAATTTTGATTGTAACTCTAATGGAGTTTGAAAGAAATTATAACCATCCAAAGTGGTAAAAATTTTATGTCTTGCCATGATCAAATTCATGTATGATTTTGGACAAAGAATTATAAACTCGTCCTATTGAATTTGCTCCATTCTAATTCCTTTAAGAGAATGTGATAGCAGTATGTGATAAGTCTGAAAGAAGACAAAATTATTACTGTGACGGTATCGATGGATGTGGACGTGGCAATGGACGAAATTATAATCGTCATTATCGTGGTAATGAAAATAATAAGGATTCTCAAAATAAGCCTTCACTCTATGAAGTTGATGTTTGTCATCGATTTGACATAAGATTTGATAAAACACATACAAATGCTTATGGTCCATTTATGATGTGAATGTGATAACATCTGATTTATGAATACATATTCTTTCTTGGAAGAATATGAACGTGCTAGTGGTAGTGAATATACCACACTCACATCTAGAAGGAGGTTTGAAATGATATAAGAAACTAATATCACTATTATGGCTTGAATGGTCATTGGTCACGTACTTATAATATGCCCAAATATTTTGGCATTGTGATTATTAAAAGACAACAGTAATGCAAGAAACAAATCTTGCATATTTTGATCATAACTATAATGGTATAACTTTCTCTTTAAAAGCGATGTTCACCATATGGATGTTGATGAATATGTGATAGTACAAAATTAATTGAGAGCTCTGAAAGAGCTTATTATTACTATTTTGGAGAAACACAATTGATTACCAATAAGGTATTGTATTGTAGTAAGTCTCAAAGAAACTTATTCAGTTTCCAAAGCATACGCGAAAACGCTTGATTATATTGAGACTATAAATAAAGGAAAGATTTAATATCTTCTATTACTACAACTTGTAGCGGGGTAATATATATGTAAAAAATCACCTGTTTTATTCTCTAGTTTGTACTACATAAATAAAAGAATACAATACTAAAGTGAATGTTTATTGATATAAAAACCCATATCATAATAAACTTGGAGTTTATTGATAATTGCATACATCATGGTGTAAATCTGAAGTTTATCAATATTGATAATTTATTCTGTTGTTATAATTAATTTAGCCATATAAATTTAAGTATGATATGCAAAAATAATAGAGAATTCACATGGGTAAATATTAAAGAACTAGAAAGTTCTTTACAAATTCTCTTATATTGCTTGTTCTCATTAATTAATTAATTAATAGATCAACTAAAATTGTAATTGACTCCCATGAATGCTGGAAATATCAAAGGTGAATATGGCCCTATTCACCTGCCATGTATACTATATAAGATGCATCTATGAGATGGTTACATGTGCGATTATTATTAACCCGAAACATGGTGTTTGCGAGGTAACTTGCTCAATAATTTAATTTAGAGCATATTTCAGATTTTTTATTCAAGAAGTTCATCTTGATAAGTTAGTCTATATCACAGCTGGTTTAGCAAAATGATTTATTGAGTGCTTCCACTTAATAGCTAAACAATTGCTTATGAGAACAAAGTTTTGTATATCAATTTGATATACGTTATATATCAAAGTATATTATTTTCTTCCCTCATAAGTGGTTCAGGGTCAGGAACCAAATAATTTCATCTTATTATTATTAATATACGGCGTATATCTTGATTAACACCATAACGCACAAAGATGTGTTCTCAAAGTTGAGGAAACAAGATAGTTTTTCTAACATGAGGGGGAGACAAGATACAACGGTTGAGAAAAAGTTACATGGAATGAATTATCATTTATACATCTAGATCCTCGAATAAAATAATATGAATTTGAAGTTCATAAAAGGATAATTCATGTGCAATTTATTGCAAAGCATGCCAGATACATTTGCTGAGCCAAAGAAAGTAACTATATTCTCACTGCAAATGCTCCTATTATAATAAGTCCTAGAAGGACAAAGTCTATGGTCTGCTTAAAGCGTATAGACAGATCGATATCAAATAAACTTCTTGATAAAGAATGTGAGCAAATGATCAAAATGATCATAATAAAGGAGGCAAGTGATCTAGAAGATCACATGAGATAACACTTCATAAAATCCATGAAAGATTCAGGTACCTGAACATATGAATGAAGAAATCTCTATGTTATGTCTTTATGAAAAATAAGGAGGTTGGAACAGATATAAAATGTTCGTCGATGACATCTATGATAGCGCTAAGTATAGATGAGGATCTTCAATCTAGAGAAACAATTCAAGTAGAATTGGTATCATATGAAAGACATGTTGTTTTGGACCTGCAGTTCAAACACTTGAAAGTACAAAGTCAATAGTGTGTGCAATCACTTTTATTTATCTTATATGTCTAGCATGACATGAAAAATTGGTATGCATCTAAAGTCTATTTAAATGGTTTATTTGACTATACTTATATGACAATCCCCAAATGATTTAAATTGCTTGAAGCATATACAATCTTGATCTTGAAGTACCACATCCTCAATACAATTTATGCACAAATGTATCTTGCTATAAATATAAGCACGATAATGTGATAGCGAGAATACCTCCATAGAGATATTGAAGAACCATTCTATGATATTTATGAAGACATTATATCTCTATCAAGAATGATGATATCAAGGTGCAATATTTTCATTCAAGTTAATATGGCTGATTTCTTTATCAAATCTCTACCAATGATCTCTTGAAGACGCACAAGATTGGAATGTGAAGGCTCAGGGATGTGAATTAATGCTCTCATCAAAGTTAATGCGCGTTGCACTTTTTTTCTCTCACAAGGTTTTATCCCATTGGATTTTCCTTGCAAGGTTTTTAATGAGGCAACCAAAAGGTGTATTGTTAAATATGTGTACTCTTTTTCCTTCTCTAGAATATTTTTCCATTAATTTTATTTTAGTTAAAGTTTTAACGAGGCACATTATCTGTTGAATAGACATTCAAGGGGGAGTGTTATAAATTGAGTTCTATTTATGGTGAATGTCTATATTTAGAGAGATTCTACGATTTATTACTTGGTGGTTAAGTCACCATCTCCCTATAAATAAAGGGTTCTATTCCATTGTAATTCATCCCAAATAAATAAGATTTCTCTCTCCTTACTTTTCTCTACAATATTGTTCTTCTTTTCTTTTATTGTAACATAACACTATCATTATTTTGATTTAAATAGTCAACTCACAATCTTTAAGAACATGGACCAAGGTATATTCCTCAAGCACCATTCGGATTCTTACTGGAACGGGTCATTTATGACAGGCGTTCTTGATATTTTAAGCCCATGGACCGTTGCCTCCTCTTGCTCCCGTGGATGTTAAGAAGGCCAATCATTTTGGATTTTTTTTTTTTGTGTAATATGGGCTACACTCGATGACCAGTGCATATCGGGAGAAATTTAAAAATAGTCAGAATTATAGCTGGTCAGTCAAAAATAGTCCAGTTTCAAAAGTAATCGAAATTTAGTCACTTTTCATGTAAAGATAAATTTGAACGAAAATACTGTGTAAAATCCGAAAAATACGCCCGCATATTATACGGGAGTTCCAGCATAAGTATGCTTGAACTCCTGCATATTATGCGGGAGTTCAAGTATAATTATACTGGAACTCCCGCATAATATACTGGAGTTCCAGCAAGTATAAATGTCCAGTACAATATACTGGAGTTTTGAGCATTGGTGCTCCAGTCTCCCGTATATTATACAGGAGTCAGCAAAGTATACCGGTCCAGCATAATATGCTGGAGTTCGCACACAAATGCGCCGAACTCCCATATATTATACGGGATCGGTCTCTGTTGCAGTAACATAGTGGCTATTTTTTATTGACTTGATAAATACTGACTATTTTTGATTGACCAGTGCGAAAACTGGCTATACCGTGCTATTTTGACGTGCATATCTCCAACTTCTAAATAGGCATCTATTAGATGTAGAGCTGGGGGCCTGGGGCCGTAGCATCACAAATCCAAATTGGCCATTAATTGGACAAGAATGACGATATGCTCCCTTTTCAAGCCCAAGTTATACTCAAAATGGATTTTTTTCATTCCTATACAATATTTTAAATTTATTTATCAAAATTATCCTAAATTACCCTAGTGATTGTGAACTTAAGTTTTCCGAAGCGGGAGGAGCATTTGGTTACTTACCAAAGTTCGGTGGCGAAGACTCAGATTGACTATCTCCTTTTCCGGAGATGCGACAGAAGGTTGTGCGAGGATTGCAAAGTTATCTCAAGTGAGACCCTTGCTACGCAACATAGGCTTTTGGTGATGGACATTGGTATTATGATAAAGAGGAAGAAGAGGTCAGTACGATGCTGCCCGAGGATTAGGTGGGGCGCCTTGACTGAGGATAAAGCTCAGGAGTTGGCAGGAAGGTTATCGGCTATGGGAGCTTGGAGAAGTAGTGGGGACGCACTATGTGGTCGACGTCGGCAGACTGCATAAGAAAGGCGGCGAGAGAGGTGTTAGGGATATCTTCAGGATGCACCTGTGGCCACAAAGGAGACTGGTGGTGGAATGTCGATGCCCAAGGTAAAGTGGAAACGAAGAAGGAGTCGTACCTGCGATTTGTAGGGAGCACTGGCGAGGAGGAGAAGAGAGCGAACAGATAGATATATAAGGTTGCTAGGAAGAAGGCGAAGTTGGCAGTAACGGAGGCTAAGACGACATGTTTTGCTCGTCTGTATGAGGAACAAGGGAACAAAGGCGGGGAGAAGGAGTTATTCCGACTCGCTAAGGTGAGAGAGAGGACGACTCGAAATCTGGACCAAGTAAGGTGCATCAAAGATGATGACGGTATAGTTTTGATGAGGGAGGATCAGATTAAGAGGAGATAGCAGACCTACTTTCATAAACTTCTAAATGAAGAAGGGGATCAGGATATTGTACTAGGTGAACTGAGGGATGCCGACAAACCCCATGAAATAAGTTATTGTAAGGACATTAAGGTCAGTGAGGTCATGGAGGCAATGCATAAGATGAGGAGGGGCAGAGCTACCGGGCCAGATGAAATTCCGGTTGAACTTTGGAGATGTGTGGGTAGAGCAAGCTTGGAATGACTTACTGGGTTGTTTAATGTTATATTCAAGACTAATAGGATTCCTGAAGAGTGGAGGTGGAGTACAATGGTTCTGTTGTATAAGAACAAGGGCGATATCCAGAGCTGTAACAACTATAGTGGTATCAAATTACTGAGTCATACCATGAAAGTCTGTGGGAGGGTGGTAGAAATGAGAGTGCGAAGGACGTTATCTATTTCAGACAACCAGTTTGGGTACATGCCGGGGCAATCTACCACAGAAGCTATCCATCTTATTAGGAGGATGGTGGAACAATACAGGGATAAGAAGAAGGATCCCCACATGGTGTTTATCGATCAAGAGAAAGCATACGACATGGTACCTAGGAAGGTCCTATGGAGCTGCTTAGAGGCTAAAGGGGTCCCGGTTGCATACATTAGGGTGATTAAAGACATGTATGATGGAGCTAAGACTCGGGTTAGTACAGTAGGAGGCGACTCTGAGCATTTTCCAGTTGTTACAGGGTTGCACCAAGGGTCAATGTTTAGCCCTTTTCCTATTTGCACTGGTGATTGATGCCATAACGCATAATATTCAAGGGGAGGTGCCATGGTGCATGCTATTTGCCGATGACATAGTCCTAATTGATGAGACACGACGCGGCGTCAACGAGAGGCTAGAGGTTTGGAGACATGCCCTTGAGTCTAAAGGTTTCAGGATGAATAGGAGAAGACAGAATACCTCGAGTGCAAATATGGGGATGAACCGACGGATGCAGGAGTAGAAGTGAGGCTTGACTCTTAAGTCATCCCTAAGAGGGGTAGTTTCAAGTACCTTGAGTCAGTTATTCAGGAGATCAGGGAGATCAACGAGGATGTCTCACATCGTATAGTGGTGGGGTGGATGAAGTGGAGGTTAGCGACGGGAGTCCTGTGCGACAAGAAAGTGCCACCGTTACTAAAAGGTAAGTTTTATAGAGCATTACTTAGACCTGCTATATTGTATGGTACCGAGTGTTGGCCGGTTAAGAACGTACACATCCAGAAGATGCAAGTAGCAGAGATGAGGATATTGAGGTGGATGTGCGGGCATACAAGAATGGATAGGATTAGGAATGAAGATATTCGAGAGAGGGTGGGCGTGGCACCCATAGAGGACAAGATGCGGGAAGCAAGACTCAGATGGTTCGGGCACATTCAGAGGAGGAGCATTGATGCACCTGTGAGGAGGTGTGAGCGACTGGCGGTGGTGAGTATGAGGAGAGGTAAAGGGAGACCTAAGAAGTATTGGGGAGAGGTGATAAAGCAGGACATGGCGCGACTTAGGATTACTGTGGACATGGCCCTAGACAGGGAATTGTGGAGGTCGAATATTAAAGTTGTAAGTTAGGGGGAAGTTGTGAATATTTCTACAGCGCACTAGAGTGAGACTAGCCGGTAAGAGTTAGGCTTAGGATGCTACTGATCAGCTACTGATGCAGGGCTTTATATGCTGGATATTAGTTTACCTTCCTTCTCTCTCGTATTTCCTATATTTCCTTATATTGCTATTATTTTGCTATTTTAGGTTATTTTATGTTATATAATGCATTTTATATTATTTTACTATGAGTTTATCGATAGTACTAGTATATCGTCACTTGGTGCTTTCTTGAGCTGATGGTCTCCTGGAAACAGCCTCTCCCCCCCTCGGGGCAGGGGTAAGGCCTGCGTACATACTACCCTCCCCAGACCCTACTTGTGGGATTATACTGGGATGTTGTTGTTGTTGTTATCCTAAATTTACATATTATGCATCCTAACTGTAGTTTTCTTACAATTTATATACAGTCCCTTAAACTTGCGTCCTTCCAGCTGTGGGTTTCTTATTTTAACGGCATGATTCAAGCAATAAAAGTATCTTCAGTTACAAAATAAAAAAAGATACACTACAATCTACAAACAATATAAAACGCAATTGATGCCGAGTTTTCTTTAATCTTCATCTCTACCGATGATTTATTTTGCTTTTACAGCAAAACTCAACAAATTTCAAACAAAATTCTTATAGAAAACATCGGCCGAAGATTAATGTGGAAGTGTAATTAATCAGCTTCGAAGGTATAACAGATTTTTATAAAATTTGACGCCAAAAAGTTATTGCTTCAACAAGTGAATTTCAATGACAACACTTGGGATAATGCTTCAATACAGTGATCGTTGGAATAGCTTCGGAAGATACGTTGATTTCGATGTCAATGGAATTTTAAGGGGTTGGGAATATTGTAGACAAAATTGTAACAGTGGATGGCAGCTTGCTAAAATTGGTGTATAGAGAAACCATGCAAACAACTAGCACAATGGATACAACAGGTAAATTTTACTCTCAGTTAATATGTTGATTAAGATATGTATATTAATTATATGTTCTTTTTAGTCAAGTTGTTTTGAATTGTATTTATTGATTTTATGCTATGTGACATGTAGCAAATTACCACTTGCTTACGGTATAGTTGATTAAAAAAATGACATATCATGGACATGGTTTTTTGAGCATGCATATGATGAAAAATCAAATATGTATGTTATTTCGTACATAAATGAGAGTATATAAGAAGGCAACGTCCATTATTTTTACTAGCATCCCACATTATGTATGCATGTGACATATTTGGATAAATAAGGTCAAAATTCATGAAAGGTCATCTTAAATTAAGTGACTTGTACTTCGCCATAGCAAGATCATACAACTTTGATGAGTTTAATGTACGCATGACAAAGATTGAAGAGATCGATACACTGGTAAATATCTTTACGATATTGGTCATCATAAATGGTCACAGGTACATACGAAAGTGAATAGAACATGGATTGGACGATGACATCAAATATTACAGAATCCTTGAAATAAAGATGCAAGAGAGCTTCCAATAGTTCAGCTATTAGAATACATGAGGGCACTTATTGAACGACATATTAATAAAAAATAATTGAATGCAAAGGGGACGTTCACCTTGCTTGAAAAAAAATACCACAATGGGCTGCAGGGCAAGATGACTTTGTCCCAAAATGTGAGAGGGAGTTATTGTGCATCCCAAAAGATGATTTTTATTATCAATCCAAGTAAGTATTGATATTTGTATAGATGTTGTTGTTTAATTGTAGTTATTTTGGGTGATTATTTTATGGAACTTATAAGTTTAAGGCTATCTTTATAACCTTCTCTATAGAAAAAAGAAATAAGGAGTTCGGTTAACTTGGAAGCTTTGTTCCTCTTACAGTCTTACCCAACGAGGCGCCTTTTCAAAATAAATTTATCACACTTCCTCTATGTAGATCGAGAAACTTACTATCCTGGTATACATTATTTACAAACCAGACAATAAGAGTTTCCCAATTAATTAAACTGATGACACGTGTTAAGAATAGCAGGCACCATGCATATGGAATAAAATATTGACTAGACGTACGATGGAATTTAAATCACAAAAGATCCTAGTACAGCCATATAGTATCAAAGAACCAAAACTTGGAAAATATAAATATAAATACATTAGTTTCTAGGGCTTATGTTTTTCATCAAATGGCATTTAATTCACTCAACAACACAGGCTAGACAGTTACTCCCCTTCCGCGACAAACTAACCTGGCAGCCATACCTCATTTTCCTCTATAAAATTAACATTTGAAAAATAACAAAACTTGGACCTTCAACGAAGCAGCGCTAGCTGCTCTTTACTTCAACATATATTCTGAAGTTATTTTCCAATAATAAAACCAAACGTACAACGCCTTACCCTCTTGTTTGTTCATTGGGTCGATCTATTTCCTAGTTTTAAATGTAAGTACAAGATTTCTGTAAGGAAATGGGAACATTCATTTTCTTAGGGTCCATAACAACGGAGCATTGAACCGTATTGTAGAACTTGGGCTTCACCACTCTTCCCAAAACATAAGCCCTGGCTCGAACCTTCAAGTCTAGGGCCAGTGACACTGCTGCTACTGGTTTCCCCTCCTTGCTTATCAAGTCGGCTCCTCCTCCATACAATGGAATTTTATTTCCTATCAAAGTCACTGCTACAGTTCTCTGACTTTTTCTTTGTTGGTAAAACTTCTTTACCTGCTCTTAGACCACATACAACAACAAATTAATTTTTAAAGATTTCAACTACTACTCCCTCCCTCCGTTTCAATTTCTAGTGTCAATAGTAATAAGTAAATTAATACAGATATCATAAAATTATGTACGGTAACAAAGTATATAAATTAATTTAAGATACATGAACTGAAAAGTAATGTTACTTACACTTCCAGTAGCTACGGTGAGCTGTGAAAAGGAAAGAATCAGAGGAGTAGACGTTACATGCACCCCAAAAAATGTGCCTGTATTACGAAATCTCATCTTCACTGTGGAGTTCATTGATACCATCTCCGTTGCAACTCCCGACGAATCCATACCGGCTTGAATCCCAAACTCATTGAAGGAAATACTCTGCAGATTAAATCACACAATTTAACAAGTATTCCGGCTATCGCTCTAGAAACATATTTGGAGCCTATGTAATACAGTAGTAAAATTCTTAGACCTTAGTATGAGCTCAACGTACAAATCTTCTAAGGTGAGTGCATATATATATATATATATATCTCCGCAAAGTTAGATGTTTTATATACATATTTTTTAAAATTGGTGATAATATTAAGTGTTGACACCCATGCTCCAACAAGATTGAGTGGTGCACTTCGTTGAAGGATGAGTTAATCATCAAGAAGAATAAGGATCAATTCCTACTTAATAAATTTTTTCTCCTTTTTTAATAGTGCACCATGTACTATAAATCCTAAAACCACCTCTCTCTCTATATATATGACAGATCTTAAGATTCATTTCTTGTTATTCATCCAGAAGATTAGTGAAGGCAAATGTACACTATTAAACCTCAGTTTTTAAGCATTCCTGAATGAGGATAAAAAACCAAGGAATTTAATTTATATCCATAGATAGTGTAAAGATTTTTTCTAAAATGTACTTTAAGGATAGTTACCATATTTACTAGGCTATCAATCAAGAGTATATCTTAAAGATTGAACCATATAATTAACTTTAAACTAAAATAATCAAATATCTGCTTGGCATATAGTAAGGAAATTAGATTACCCTAATGGTGACGACAGGTTTCTGATTTCTGCTGGCACCCCACAAGATCAAGGAAAAGAAAGTGAAGAGCACAAAGAAGCCAACAACAAAAGCCAGGAAATAACAGCGGCGAGGGAGACCTTTGCGATAGCCATCGTCGTCAAGTAATCCCTCTTCTTCTATAGCATCAAACTCTTTCCACTGCTGCTTCTCTCCCTTCCTATGACGATGTTGGTGGTGTCTGCTGCTGCTGCTTCTGGACCCATTAGTACTTGACTTCTGTGTACTTGGTTTGAGTGAGCCGGAATACCTGGTAGATGATGAATCCCGGGATTGCCGGCCCGGTGAGCCCATTGGGCTAAGTATGGGAGTTGAGTGGAAGGAATTGGTCGTCTTTTCTCCATCATGAGAGTCTCTTGATGGGCTTTGCACGTAGTAAACGGGCCGATTTGGCGATGATGGTGCCAAGCTCGTCACTTCTGAATCTGTTTTAGCATGATGAGTACTTGACATTCTTAATCACTAAGTATCTGATCTCAATCTTCAGAACACAAGAAGAAGTGGAGAAATAGAGAGTAGATCTGGGATGATCACTGACTCTGAGAAATGAAGTAATAATTGTAGTCTAGAAAAGTCCAACACCCACGTTGGTTCTTGTTTGTTTATTTGTTTTGTATACCAAATATTGCGTGCAATTGTAGTTAATTGAGGACCAAAGGGCATGGAGATAGGAGACCAAGGGTATCTCTCACAGGAAAAATAAATGTAAAATTTGTATTAAAAATCGAAAAAACTTTTTCAGTAAGTAATGCAAGTTGGAGTTTTGAATTTATTTATTCAGGGTTGAGCTAATTGAGTAATAAACACTGATGTTGTCTCTATTTGTATTCCCAGCTAAACTACACCCACAAATATTAAATATGCATGTTCCTATTTTAAAGTATACTTGATATTGGCTTTATTAATTTAGAGTGCCACCGGACTAACTATAGTGGTTTCGTTTTTCTTTTAATTTTGGATGTGAGATGGATCCATGAGTAAGGAGAAAGGAGGCAACACGATGAGAAGTCTCTTAATCAGATCTGAACACTAAATAGAATATATTTATTTTGTCAATTGTTCAGTTTGGAGTTTGTAATTTAACATATATACTCCAATGTGGGTTTATGTACAGTAACATGCAACATAATCTCGATCTTGTGAGTAGTATTTTAACCAATCAATCGACAATCAACTGTCTCAATTCCACACTACTTTAGATGTAATTAGTATTTTAAATTTCTTTATGTTTATATATGGGTAAAACGGGGGTAGTGAGCACCCCGATTTTTCGGTGGGGCAAACGAAGCAAGGATATAATTACATAGAATCGGGGTCGAAGCAAGGAACCTCTCGTGCTAAGGCCCAAACGAAGAGCTTACCACTGGGGCCATCGAGACAACGCCCCCCAAATCCGGTTCGGGCTCCAAGACCTCGGAAGGCATAAACAAACAGTTGTATACGACTAACGAAGGGCCGTGATATCCACGCCCAACCGAATATCATTGCGTGGATCTCGGTCCGTATTGACATCAGATAAGTGATTAACGAAAAAAGAAGATTTTTACCTTTTTTAGAATTGTACTTAGAGTAAAATTCTTCTACTATATAAATCGAAAGTTTATTGTTCAATAGGGACATTGTAACATGCATATCAAGGCAATATGCATTTGTTTTCTCTGCTTCTAAAAGTCATTCAAAGTTCTTATTTTAGCTCATAGTTCTTCATAAGTATTTGGCTTCGAATCGAGGGCAGAACAATCACTAAGCTCAGACACGAGCTCAGACCTAACATCACAACTGGTTTGGTTATTTATTTTATCTTCAATTCACTTATTTAACGTTATTGATCACTTGTACCCCACCGGTCGTTTTGAGCATTTGCACTTCGCTCGATAGTTTTAAGGCATGAGTAGATTCATATGATGTATTATGACTTGTGTGAATCATCGGTTTTGGTTTTCAGGTTATTCGGAATTGATTTGGAAGAACGATTCTCAACTAGGAAGCTTTAAAGAGTTGACCAAGTTTGACTTTTCTTAATTTGACCCCAGAACGGAGTTTTGATGGTTCCATTAGGTTCGGATGGTGATTCTGGCCTCGAGCGTATGCCCGGATTTGCATTTGAATTTTTCTAGAAGGTTTCGGCACAAATTGACGAAAGTTGAAAATATGAAGGTTTGGAAGTTCATAAGTTTGACCGAGAGTTAACTTTGAGAATATCGAATTCGGATTGTAGTTTCGAGAATTGAAATAGCTTCGTTATTTCATTTGGGACTTATACAAAATTTGGGTTCATTTCGGATTGATTTGGTATGTTTAGGCGCAAGTTTTGAAAGTTAAAAGTTCAAAGTTCATTGACTCTTGATTTAAGGTGCGATTTGTCATTTTTATGTTGTCTGATGCGATTTGAAGCTTCGAATAAGTTCGTATCATGTTTTAAGACTTTTGGTATGATTGAATGGGGCCTTAAAGGGCTTAGATGTGTTTTGGATCATTAGTTGAGAAACTAGTTACGTTAAGGATTTTGAGTTTGACCATGGTCAATATTGGGTCAAGATGACCTCTTTTCGGTGTTTTGAGTGCGCGGTTCGAAGCATGTTTTACGATTGAAATGCATATGTGGTTTGTGTCCGGGAGGTTCCAAATGAGTTTTGGGTGCTAAAACCAAAAACAATTCGTTGCTAATTTTCTGGTGTAAAATAATTATGAAAACGTCATTTTTTTTTATCCCTTAAATTTCAAGACTTCATTTATTTAAAACTTCAAAACACATATCTCCCTCATTTTAAGGCTAAATTGAGTGATTCAAATGCCTATCTTGACTGAAATTTCATAAAAAATCCATTGAAGGCATCATAAACAAGTTTTGAAAATGTTTGGCACATGAAACGAGTCAGAACATCTTGACAAAAATATTTAATACCATAGTCATATTTTGAGTTGGGGAGCTCGGATATGGGTAATGTTTTAGGCAATTTTCACTATATAAATTGAGTTAAGTGTTTTCTACTCTGTTTTGGTTATATTTCGTGAGTCTATCTTTATTTTTGGTAATTGGATTGTGAATTTGAAAGAGGAAAGTGGGGGTTATTGCCTAAAGTTTCATAATGCGAATTTTTGAGTTTTGAACATCGATTTGGAGTTGGATTAGCTTGAAACTAGTATGGTTGGACTCGTAATTGAATGCCGGATCTTGTGAGTTTTGTTAGATTCCAAAGCGCGGCTCAGGTTTTGACCTTTGACCGATTTTGGGCTTTTTATTAAGGATTCAGCCTTTATCATTTGAAATTATTTCCTTGGGCTTCATTTGATGTATCTGAATTTCTTTTGTCTAGCTTCGAGCTGTTCGGAGGTCGGTACGTGCATGATGGTATTTTGGAGCGTCGTTTGGCCTGCTCAGTATTGGTTTTTGGCTTATTCGAGGTAAGTAACACTTCTAAACTTGGTGCTGAGGGTATGAAACCCTGAATTATATGTTATGTGTTTGGTGTTAAGGTGACACACATTCTAGATGACGGGCATGTGGGCGTGCACCGCGTGAATTGTTACTCTGTATCCTTGTGGTACTGTGTAGTTACTTGATCTTATCTATAACTAAGAAATCTTTAGTACTAGAGCTATTGAGCTATGATCCATGTTAGAAACCATGTCTAGGCTACGTGCTTATTATGCCGCGACCCACTGAGGTCATATTGTTGTTGAATTATTTGTTTAAGTTGCAATTTCATACTCAGTCATGTTCGTTCATTTCATATCATATCTTACTCTCTGTTGTTATTCATTGACACATCATATCATCATTTTGGGCTAGTTTCATGACATTGTGAGCCCGAAAGACTGGAGAGATTGATGAATAAGTGAAGTTGAGGGCCTAATTGTAAGGATATTGATATTTCAGCACGTGAGTTATCCGTGCAGATTATAACGTTTGGGCTGAAGGAGCCCCTCCGGAGTCTGTACACACCTCCAGTGAGTGAAATTGATTATATATATATATATATATATATATATATATATATATATGTGTGTGTGTGTGTGTGTGTGTGTGTAGGGTGGGGGGATTGGTTTGTACTCCGCAAGGAGCCTTATGGCTATATATATATGGATCGGGTTGTACGCTGCAACGAGCCTTATGGATACATATATGTGGATCAGATTGCACACCGTAACGAGCCTTATGGCTATATATATGTGGATCGTGTTGCACGCCGCAATGATTTTTATGGCTATATATGTGGATTAGGTTATACACCGCAACAGGCCTTATAGCTATATGTGATTACACACTGCAATGGGCCTTATGGCTATACGTGGATCGGGCTGCGTGCCACGGCAGGTATTGTACAATATTGAGTGATTGAGTGTGCTAAGTATTGAGCATGGTGAGAGAGAATGCAAGACAGTGAGATTGAGAGTGTGAGTACATGAGTTCATTACAGAGATCCATTGCATTTGACATGCGTACTTGAGATACATGCATAGATATGCATTTCCTTCTACTACCTAATTTTGGTGAATTCATGATTTTACCTGGATCTTGACATATAGGCATAGAGATATACTTTCCTCATGCTATCTGAAAATAAAACATCTTATTTATTGTTGAAGGTTTTTTTGACAAATCACAGTTTTCAAACTTACTTATATGCTTTGGGGTTTTCGATGAAAGGTCTGGGATTTACTATTATACTTGGAAAACATGTCTATTTTTTCATAACTGTGAACGAGTTGAACATCTTACCTCTGAGTTATTTTCATGTACCCTTTAATTGTATTGTTATGGACTATTGCTGGTGATTGGAGTTAGACTCTGAACCTTGTCCTAGCTCGTCATTACTTTCAACCTAAGGTTAGGTTTGTTACTTATTGAGTACATGGGATTGGTTGTACTCATACTACACTTCTGCACCTTGCATGTAGATGTTGGCTTCTGATGTTGCTGTGATTGACGGGAGCTGGATTTAAATATATATATGCATTCCGGTTGTAGCTGCCTCTCGTTCATGCTAGCCTTAGATTTATAAAAATCTGTTGTGTACATTTAGAAACAGATGACTTATTTATTTTATACTAACTTTGTAACCTCCAAATCTTAGAAGCTCATGATTTGTACTACCAGTCCTTATAATTGTATAAGATTCAGATTTATTTTATTTATTTATCTCATTAAATTTCATTGGAATTGGTTTATTGTCAATTGGCTTTCCTAGCAGGTTGGGTTAGGCGTCATCACGACTAGTTGGATTTAGGTCGTGACAAGCTGGTATCGGAGCTCTAGGTTCATAGGTTCTATAAGTCATGAGCAAGTATCTAGTAGAGTCTTGCGGACCGATATGATGATGCCCATACCTATCTTCGAGAGGCTACAGGACATTTAGGATATACTTCCCATCTTTCTTTCCTTATCATGCGATATTAATTCAGCTTGAAGCGTAATCTTTGAATTCCTTCCATGCATTCATATGTGTATATGAGCGCTCAGTATCAGCTGTGCATCGCCGGCTTGTGATTCCATGGATGAGGTGCGTTATGTGATTTCGGTGTGGTGGTGATAGGCCATTCTGATTGAGGTCAGGTTTTGACTGTAGCTTGAGCACAGAGATTTTGGTTGTATGAGGATATGATTTTGAACTTATAACTCTAGTGGTATCCCTATTAGTCGAATTAGTGGCTCTATGAGTGGTTGGATGACTAGATAACGAGTATGATGTGACTGCGCAAAGTGTTCAGGTTGTTCGAATGTGACGAGAAGAGTTTGCTTGAGATGTAAAAAGAACTATTGGGTGCTTGATTTTTGTCTTGATTTGACGTATAGTCTCGAGTTATAGGTGTGTTGAAGGATATTTCATATTGTTTAATTGTGGTATGAAGTAGATTTTCATGTCATGTTACGAGTTCAGACTCAGGAAGATTAAGTGATGGCGTAGTAGTTGTGGCTGCGGAAGGGTAAAGAGAGTTTTCAGTTTGAGGCAAAGTAGGTGGGTTATCTCCTGCAGGGTGTCTTGAGGTTGTGTGATCCCTATGTTGTTTTTGTAGAGAGTTCGCCTTTGCCAGTGAATTATATGTGTTGCAATTTGTGTTTGGAAAGCTTGTGGAAGTTTGCTTGACTGTTACAACGGTGAATGTGAGATTTGCAGAATTTGAAGTATTAAATGATTTGTGTTACATGAGCTTATGAAGGATTTAGTTGAATATCACTATGGTAATGGCGCATGGTTATTGTAAGTTATCAAATATTTTATTCCATGGCTTTGAGCCAAGTGGGGGAGTCGGCTATCGACAAGTTGATTGTGTCACACCAGAGATTCGGGTAAGGGGGTTCACTTGACTCGGAAAGAAGGTGTTAGGCACTCCCCAAGTCCCGTGAAAGTCACGGTTGCGTACTCGATCAAGTTGGCTCTTAGAATATTCAAATTGAAGTAAAAATAAACACATAAAATAAACACCCGAGGCTCGAGGTCGTCCCCACCTAATAAATGAAATGAAGTAAAATAAAATACTTCAAACCAATATGTGCTTTCTCAATGCTCGTCAGGGCCTCCAAAATATTTACAAAGTTCTTCGGGGCATTCCCTGGAATAAAATATTTACAAATCTTTCGGGGCATTCCCCGGATAAATTTAACTAGGGAAACGACCTCTCACCTCGAAATTAAAGCAAGCAAATAGAAAAATCCTAAGGCTTGCCTACCCAAGTGTGGTCGGCCTAAAACATGCTCCTAACGCTTGAAACAACAAGATAATAGAATAAGAAAAAGAGCTGAGAGGGGATGAGTTAACAGTATACTGTTTTTCCTTTTAAATTCTTAGTTTACTTTGTTATCCCATGACCTCTAGAAAACAAACATCCAAAATGACCTACTCCAGTTATCTACACTCACAAAAGTAGTACTTAACGTAGAAAGCATATAGAAGATGAGGAAAATGCAGCAATTTGACAAACAGAAAACCAACCAAGTCCAGAAACGACAGATCAAAGCATGATAAAAGCTGTTTAAAGTCTATCTAACCATTCCCATTAAACTTCTTCTCAATCCCATACTAGTGAAATATTGAAACTCACTTTGAATTCAACTAGGAGAGTAGCAATGAACTAAATTCAAGAGAAATCAATACTGATAAGCCATGAAGTCATCAACCCAGTAAACAAAAGATTTTATACTTTCACATGGTATTCTAGGAGTGAACAAGAATCCCAAAACACTTTTCCTATTAGACTTAATCAATATGTGCTACTCTCACATGCTGATTTTTAGAAATACGGAAGCGCCACAATGTGAAATACATGCTTCCAAAGTTTATTATCAATTCATTATCACATTCCACCCAACAATAAATCAGTCACGCCTCAAAACAACTTACTCACAAGAATAAATGGCGACAAATCATCTTTCAAATGAGTGTTTACCTTCATTTTACTCAAGAAATCAAAAGACTAACGGGGAATTTCAAGCCAAAACATATCACTGACTCAAACTCACTCGACACTGTGACGTTGTCGTTGTTTTAACACCCGAAGAACCGTAACCAGCTCGCTTTAGGCAAGAGATTGCAGCACAATTTAGAAAGATTGAGTCACACTAATAGTGAAAACAATTTCGAAGAAAATTCCAGCACCCATTTCGTGTTTAAACTGACAGAAGGAAAATCAGCTAAGGCGCCACGAATCAGCTTTCGATGTTCAGTAATCAAAACAGAATTCCATGTGAATGAATCCGATGCTATCATCAACAAGCACAGAAGGGCATGATGAAAAGCTTAATAGCGAGACAGTATGTTTTCGAGTTCTTTTAAACTTAAGAATGCAAAAATCTTCACCAAGGAAAACAAAGCTAGTAGAGGCATAGGAAAATAAATTTTACTATACTGTACAAAAGTAGATGAAGCTGAGATTCAGCTATGTATTAAGCATTTTAAAACATTGATCTTCCTATTCACATGTCGCAAAACCATGAGATTAAAACAACGAATAAAGAAGAATAAAGAAGACTAGAACAAAACACGTAACGATACAAAGCAAACAGATCGGCGCATTTCAGGAATCCATTTAATCACAAATAGAGTCTCACTTTAGTCGATTGTGTTAGGCTCGAGCAGATTCTAAGACTATAAGATATATGCACATATAGAACACGGCAGAACACACAGGACTTCTAAGTCCATTATGTCATATTTCGAATCATCATTAACAGAGTACGAAAATAAAGACGAACCTGGATACGACAGGTTTTAATTAATTCTGAAGGTCTAATACAATGGAGCACGACAACAAGTTTAAGCAGAAGCTGGAGCTACAACTCGAACTGAAACTAGGCTGAATTTCTCGGCACGAACGGAACCACAAACGAACCTCGATTTGCAAGCAACGAGCAGCTCGAACGACCTCGACTGCACAGCAAACCTCAATCAAAATCCATAGTTGAAAACCAAAACCAAAAGAAGAGACTAAAATATTTTTTGGAAATTTTTTGATTTTTCAAAATGAAACAAGGACTCGAACAAGATGTAACTCGAACAATTTTTGTATTTTTTGGAATGCTAATTAACAGAAAAATCTGAGAAGAAAGCCAAAACCCAAGAACCCTAGTTTTCGAAGATTTTTCCCAATTCCCTCTTTTCCTCATCTCTGTCCGAAAATCTCAAATATATAGCTCTCTCTCCAAGCTTCTATCCTTCTTCAGCAAGAAATCATGTGGGACCACAAGATAAAATCCGAAAATCCCTTTCACAAATAAAAATCGGAGAAAATGGAGATTCTTGGACGAAAATCTTCATCCAACGGTCCCCATTTCTCCCAAATTTATCCAAGGGCCTCGGATTTATGTTCAAACAAAAGACATAAAGGAAGAAATCCATGTGAATCGGATTGGAATGATGAGATTTGGTACGATTTGAGTGACGTGGAAGAAGGAGAGGAGAGGAGGGGGGACCATGGGGGGACCAGTGGGTGAACTCGCCGGGTTTGGGGAGAGTTCCGGCGAGTTGGGAGGCGGGCAGCAGACGGATAGGGGGGAGAGGGGCGGCTGCTGGGTTTGTCTAGGGTTAGGGATTGTGATTTTTTGGGAAATATTAAGCTTTTGTATGGGTTGTGGAGGATTAATTGTGGTCCCTAGGATCTAAGGTGATGGACGGTTGAGATTAAAAATAAAGATGGGGCAGGTCGTGGGTTTTGCGGGTCGGGCGGACTGGGTAAAGAGGTTGGGTTGAGGAGGGAATTGGGCTGCCCAATTTTGGGCTTCAGATTGGCCGAGATTGGGCCTCAAATTTGGGACTATAACTCTTTAAATCCATCAATTTAGTAAGCTTAAACCTTTCTTTCGTATAAAATAATTTAAAATTAATTATGACTAATTAAATTAAAATATATCATACTATAAAACTATATATATTTTTATATATTATTTTTATATTAAATTATTATATGCAAAAATAAAAGTAAAAATCATAGTTAAACAAAAGATATTGCTATAAAATACTAATGGCCTTAAGTTAAAAATAAGAAAATATATAGTGAAACTATTTTTGTATTTTTTCAATTTTTGTGCCTTTAAAAATAGAACTAAAATTAATAATAAAGTGAGATCCTATAGGAATAAACCTGAATAAATATCCTAAAAATACTAGGACTATTAGAGGTGATTCTAATGTGCGGGTCAAAATTACATGTCTACAGCTGCCCCTCTTTGATGGAAAACACGGAGTGTTTTCAGACAAATAACAACAAGACATGTTTTTGACCCGACCCTTATTTAGAGAGACAAAATTAAAAGAAAAGAGAATGTGACCGAGCTCTGCTATCTGAGCTGCCTACATATCCTCGGCTATAAAGGAATCAGGCCACGTGTAGTTCAGAAGTGAGAAGAATGATGGAGTACCGAGGTGGAGAGTCGAGTGAAGTGCCGTCGAGGTTCCAATTCGCGGTTCCTGCCATTACATCAAAAATAAAGGGAGAAGTTACAATGACAGTAAAAGAAAAATACAAGATCCTGTCTACTTCTTGTCTTGAATCTGTACTTGATCTTCAACATGAGACTGAAAAGTGGACCCTATTCTTCCGGCGGGGTCCTGACGCTTCTCGAATTTGTGAATTGAAAGTAACTCTGAAATGAATTCCCTCGTTATCCAGGTGGGCGCCTGATTGCAGAAGCTTGAAATGTATTCCCTTGTTATATTCTCTTATTATCCAGGTGGGCGCCTGATCGCCAAGCCTTGAAATTGCATTCCCTCGTTATCCATGTGGGTGCCTGACATTACAATAAAACAGACAAAACAAAAGAAATTTTTCTGCCCCAGTTTGGGATCTGGGCATATTTGTGAATGTTAATCGAATCATGTTACCTACAGAGCTCTAAGAATTTAAAAGCTAAATCCCATTATCCAGGAGGGCCTTGAGTAGTTCAAATTAAATCTCATCTTAAGAGTGATAACTTTAAAGCTGAATTATATTTCCTAAAGGTTGAACCTACGCTAAAACTTAAAACTAAGTCCCGTTATCCAGGAGGGATCTGAAAATTTTTAAAATCAAATCCCATTATCAGGGAGGGTCCTGAGAATTCTAAATTAAATCCCATTATCTAGGAGGGTCATGAGAACTTTTAAAATTAAATCCCATTATCCAGAAGGGTCCTGAGAATTCTAAATTAAATCCCATTATCCAGGAGGGTCCTGAGAACTTTTAAAATTAAATCCCATTATCCAGGAGGGTCCTGAGAATTCTAAATTAAATCCCATTATCCAGGAGGGTCCTGAGAACTTTTAAAAATTAAATCCCATTATCCAGGAGGGTCTTGAGAACTTTTAAAATTAAATCCCATTATCTAGGAGGTTTCTGAGAATTCTAAATTAAATCCCATTATCCAGGAGGGTCCTAGGAACTTTTAAAATTAAATCCCATTATCCAGGAGGGTCCTGAGAATTCTAAATTAAATCCCATTATCCAGGAGGGTCCTAAGAACTTTTAAAATTAAATCCTATTATCCAGGAGGGTCCCGAGAATTCTAAATTAAATCCCATTATCCAGGAGGGTCCTGAGAACTTTTAAAATTAAATCCCATTATCCATGAGGGTCCTGAGAACTTTTAAAATTAAATCCCATTATCCAGGAGGGTCCTGAGAATTCTAAATTAAATCCCATTATCCAGGAGGGTCCTGAGAATTCTAAATTAAATCCCATTATCCAGGAGGGTCCTCAGAACTTTTAAAATTAAATCCCATTATCCAGGAGGGTCCTGAAAACTTTTATAATTAAATCCCATTATCCAGGAGGGTCCTGAGAACTTTTGAAATTAAATCCCATTATCCAGGAGGGTCCTGAGAATTCTAAATTAAATCCCATTATCTAGGAGGGTCCTGAGAACTTAGAATGACTTACCTGAGCCATGCTCTTGTCTTGGAGGATTCTGAATAGAATTTTTTGCTCCCTGAACCATGCTTTTCCATGGGAGGTCCCTGTGGACTTAAAAATTTCTTGCCCCTGCTTCAGACAAATAAAATATTGTTAGTTTGAAAACGTGGTGGTTAGTTTGTGGCATCATTGCTGAGCGTCTGCTTCCGCCACTGCCATGCTTCATCTTGATTAGCTGCTTCGGGCTAGCAAGGAGTTGTTTGACCTTTTTGATTGGAATTAGACCACAAAACCTCTGACCTGAATCTCTCACATTCACTTGTTGCATTGTGTTTTTATTTTGAGAGTTGCTGAATCTTGGTATTTTCTCAAAATTCAAGATTCACTTGACTGCCTGAACCTCAGTTATCACCATACTTCTTATTCTAAATCATGTCAATTGTGATTTGCATGGCTGAGACTTTGTGCAATTGGAAAGCTGGTGGTAGGCTTTGAATTCCTTTCCTGCTTGTTCAACAAGGTCTAATTCGAAAGAGACTCATAAAGATAGGTTGAAAGAACAAAGAAACGATTTTGACAAAAGGAAGAAAGGAGAATTTTGAACATGGGTGACTATGTGAAGAAGAAGGGGAAAAGAAAACTTATCTGAGTGAAGCGGCTAGTTCCAATAATCATGACATGCATTTCGGACTGATCAGCCTAATCCGTCCCACCAATCATATTTCACTTCATGTCGTGTCTTCATACCTCAAACCGGGCTTTCACTGATCCGATTCCACTGTATAGCCATGAACCTCATTCGACTTGTAGTGCCCCGAAGGGTTTTCACCAACAAGCCTCTCTCATTTGTTTATCTCTCAACATCGCCTTACGGTGCCCGAGAGAGTTTTCACCAATAAGACTCTCTCATTTTAAATTTTCTCTCAGCTCACCATCGCCTTACGGTGCCCGTGAGGGTTTTCACCAATAAGACTCTCTCATTTTAAATTTTCTCTGTTGTGCCAATGAACAAAGTGTTACCCATGATGTGAATCCATATTTTTATCTCCCTTGACCTGGCATCCTCAAAGATTGATCGGAAGGTCTTTCTTTGGACTGTAATATAGGCTTTTGGACATGGTTAGAAAGAAACCTTGGCATGAAGGCTCAAACTAATTTAAGATGAAACAAGGGTCAAAATTACAACTTTTGGAATTGGTTATTTTCAAAACTAAAACTTCTGCCCCAGTTTCTTTGGGTCTGGGGAATTTTAATTTTTATTTTGATCGGACCGAACCGTAAGGCTGCCTATATATCCTTAAAAGGAATCAGGTCGAACGTAGTTCAAAAGACAAAGTTGTTTTTTCTTTTCCTTTTCTTTCATTTTTTCTTCTTCTTTTCTTCTATCTTTTTTTTCTTTTTTTTCTTTTTCTCTTTTTCTCTTTTTCTCTTTTTTTTTCTTTTTCTCTTTTCCTTTTTTTTCTTTTCTCTTTTTTTCTTCTATTTTTTTTTTGCTTTTCTTCTTTTCTTTTTTTTTCTTTTTCATTTTTCTTATTTTCACTCATTCATCATCATTTTCACTCTTTACTTCTGCTATTGATTCCAAAAGAGGGGTATGAAAGAAAATAAATAAGGCTCAAAAAGGGTAGTAAAGGATGAAAGTGTTTGGGTAGCTGAACAAAATGTCTTCCTCATTTCAACGTTGAACATGCCAAGTACAAAATACAACTGAATGTAAGCAAGAAAATCATACATAGTACCTCTTAACTGTATCAGAGTTGATGGCCATATCTACACATTTGCCTTCTATGTCTGTTAAATACAAAGCACCATTGGGCAACACTCTTGTCACAACGAATGGCCCTTGCCAGTTTGGGGCAAACTTGCCTTTAGCTTCAGCCTGATGAGGAAGGATGCGTTTCAATACCATCTGGCCCACTTCGAATTTTCGAGGACGCACCTTTTTGTTGTATGCTCTTGCCATTCTCTTCTGATACAATTGACCATGACATACTGCAGCCAATATTTTCTCATCAATCAGACTCAACTGCTCGAGCCGGGTTTTGACCCACTCATCATCATTAATTTCAGCTTCTGCAATGATCCGAAGAGATGGAATCTCAACTTCTGCAGGTATAACTGCCTCAGTTCCATATACCAGTAAATAGGGAGTTGCACCTACTGAAGTGCGAACAGTAGTGCGGTAACCCAGTAATGCAAATGGCAACTTTTCATGCCACTGCCTAGACCCTTGAACCATCTTACGAAGTATCTTCTTTATGTTTTTGTTGGCGGCCTCGACAACTCCATTTGCTTTAGGGCGATACGGAGTGGAGTTCCGATGCATGATCTTGAATTGTTGGCATACCTCTTTCATCAAATGGCTGTTGAGATTAGCTGCATTGTCTGTGATAATCACCTTGGGAATTCCGAATCGACAGATGATGTTTGAATGAACAAAATCCACTACTGCCTTCTTGGTCACGGACTTGAAAGTTACAGCTTCGACCCACTTGGTAAAGTAATCAATGGCCACGAGAATAAACCTATGCCCATTTGACGTTGCCGGCTCAATTGGTCCGATAACATCCATGCCCCAAGCAAAAGGGCCAGGGTGCAGACATCGTGTGTAACTCGGATGGGGGAGAATGAATCAAATCACCATGTACCTGGCATTGATGACACTTGCGAACAAAACTGATACAATCCCGTTCCATGCTGAGCCAATAATAACCTGCTCGAAGTATCTTCTTTTCCAAGACATACCCGTTCATATGCTGCCCACAAACTCCAGAATGCACTTCGGTCATGATAGTTGAAGCTTCTTTAGCATCTATGCCCCTCAGTAGTCCTAAATCTGGAGTCCTCTTGTACAACACTCCTCCAATGAAGAAAAATCCGCTTGCCAAGCGTCGAATCGCTTTCTTTTGATCCCCTGTGGCTTGTTCTGGATATACTACCATCCTGAGGTATTCTTTGATATCATGGAACCACGGCTCACCGTCAAGTTCTTCTTCCACCATATTACAGTAGGCATGCTGATCGCAAACCTGAATCTGCAATGGATCCACATAAGCCTTATTTGGATGATGCAACATAGACGCCAAAGTAGCCAAGGCGTCAGCAACTTCGTTATGAATCCTGGGAATATGCTTGAACTCTATTGACTGAAAACTTTGACAAAGATCATGCAAACATTGCCGGTATGGTACTAGCTTCAAATCTCGTGTCTCCCATTCCCCTTGAATCTGGTGCACCAGAAGATCCGAGTCACCTATGACCAAGATTTCCTGGACACCCATGTCTATAGCCAACCTCAAACCCAAAATACATGCCTCATATTCAGCCATGTTATTAGTGCAATAGAAAGGAAGTTGAGCTGTAACAGGGTAGTGCTGCCCTGTCTCAGAAATAAGTACTGCTCCTATCCCGACGCCTTTCATATTGTCAGCCCCATCAAAGAAAAGCCTCCATCCTGGCCTCTCGACCTGCTCCAATTCCTCAACATGCATTACCTCTTCATCGTGGAAGTATGTCTTCAAAGGTTCATATTCTTCATCTACTGGATTCTCGGCCAAATGATCAGCCAACGCTTGTGCTTTCATTGCAGTCCTAGTCACATAGATAATGTAAAACTCTGTAAGTAAAATCTGCCACTTTGCCAGTCTTCCTGTGGGCATCGGCTTCTAAAAGATATACTTTAGAGGATCCATGTAAGAAATGAGGTAAGTAGTGTAGGACGACAGATAATGCTTCAACTTTTGTGCCACCCAAGTCAGGGCGCAACATGTCCTCTCAAGTAGAGTGTACTTTACCTCATAGGGAGTGAACTTCTTACTAAGGTAATAGATTGCTTGCTCCTTCTTCCCCGTGATGTCATGTTAACCCAATACGCAGCCAAAAGAATTATCCAACACTGTCAAATAGAGAATCAAAGGTCTTCCAGGCTCTGGTGGGACCAACACAGGTGGATTCGACAAGTATCTCTTAATCTTATCGAATGCTTCCTGACACTCATCAGTCCACTTGATTGCAGCATTCTTCTTGAGCAGCTTAAAGATGGACTCACAAGTTGTTGTGAGCTGTGCAATGAACCTGCTGATGTAATTTAATCTTCCAAGCAAACTCATCACCTCTGTTTTGTTCTTTGGCGGCGACAACTCTTGAATGGCCTTGATCTTTGATGGGTCTAACTCAATTCCGTGCCGGCTGACCATAAATCCCAGCAGTTTCCCAAACGGGACACCAAATGCACATTTTGCTGGGTTGAGCTTGAGGTTGTACCTGCGAAGCCTCTGGAAAAACTTCCTCAAGTCCTTGGCATGGTCGCACTGCTTCTTTGACTTTATGATCACATCATCTACATAGACCTCAATCTCCCTATGCATCATGTCATGAAATATGGTGGTCATCACCCTCATATATGTTGCCCCAGCATTCTTCAGACCAAATGGCATTACCCGATAGCAATATGTTCCCCATGGCGTGATGAACGCTATCTTTTCTGCATCTTCCTCATCCATCAAGATTTGGTGATATCCCGCATACGAAAGACCCAATCTCATGCTTGGCACAATTATCGATCAGAATGTGAATGTTCGGCAATGGAAAATCATCCTTTGGGCTCGCTTTGTTAAGATCACGGTAATCAACACAAACCCTGGTCTACCATCCTTCTTCGGTACTGGCACAACATTGGCTAACCAAGTGGGATATCGAGTGACCCGAATGACCTTTGCAGTAAGCTGCTTTGTGATCTCTTCTTTGATTTTCACACTCATGCCAGTCTTGAACTTTCGCAACTTTTGCTTAATAGGAGGGGATGCTGGATCCGTTGGCAATTTGTGAACTACCAGATCAATGCTCAGGCGCGACATATCGTCATATGACCACGCAAAGACATCTTTGTACTCAAATAATATTTTGATTATTTCTTCCTTAACTTGCGATTCTAAATGCACACTTATCTTGGTTTCCCTAACATCATCCTGGTCTCCTAAATTGATTGCTTCAGTTTCACTCAAATTAGGCTTTGGTTTTTCTTCAAATTGTTTTAGCTCTTTACTGATTTCCTCAAACGCAGCTTCTTCATCATATTCTATTTCATCATCATATTCTACTTCTTGGATTGTTATTTCAGGATTAGATTGGCTTTTAAGACTCGACTGAGAGTTCTCCATGCATGTCATGTCACTGCAGCCAGCATAAAAAGAAATGTACAAAAGAAAATAAAAAGAACAGAAATAAAAACACTATTAAGAATAACGGAAAACGAGAAATTGGATTTCATTGAAAATAAAAGGATAGAAGGGTTTGAACATCAAAACAAGCAAATACTAAAAATCTGGATTACAACCCTGGAATAACCCAGATAACAGAAAGAAAAACAAAGCAAACTACCAAAACTCCTTCCTGATGGGGAGAGGAGTAGCTTCCCAATTGCTAAGCTTCACGTTTGGGCCAACGAGCTGCACATCTTCTTTACTGGAGCCTTCACCAACTTCTACCATATTGACCTCTTCGAACAGACTTTGGAACCTCTTGATCAGCTCTTCATCAACATCGACCACAGGTTTTGGAATTGAGGAGGTTGGAGGTTCTTCAGCCTTTGGCTTGACAAAAGACTTAGAGATGTGTGGGACAGGCTTAGGGAGTGACCATACCTTCTGTTTCAAATTCTTAACCCTTTTCACGCCCTTCTCTGTGGGGGTGAATCCCAGACCAAACGTACCAGGATTCCCACTAGGGCGCACTGGATGCACAATACCTTGCAGAGATGAGCCCAGACCCTTGCCCGGCACAAAACCATTCTTTAACATTTCATTCGCCACCATGACGGACGCGGAGGAGAGCTCAGGACCCGGAATGTATCCTCCTTCAGGAACTTTCTCGACAGATACTGTTTCGAAAGTCTGATAAACCCAATGTCCCTTATCATCTTCAGCTTCAATAAACAGAACAATTGTGTCATTACAAGCTGACAAGTCCTCATCACCGTGCACGACTATTTCTTGCCTGTCCCATTCAAACTTCACCATTTGGTGGAGAGAAGACGGGACTGCCTTAGCAGCATGTATCCGAGGCCTGCCCAACAACAGATTATAGGAGACAGCCACGTCCAACACTTGGAATTCCATAGTGAACTCAACTGACCCTATCGACAATTCGAGCATTATATCTCCGACAGAATCTTTACCTCCCCCATCAAAGCCTAGAACACACACTGTTCAAATGGATTCTTTCGGTGCCAATCTTCAGTTTTTGCATAGTAGACAGGGGACAAATATTCGCACTGGAGCCATTGTCAACCAAAACCCTTGAGACAACAGAATCTTCACATTTTACCGTGAGATAAAGAGCTCGATTGTGTTCTGTACCCTCTATAGGAAGTTCATCATCTGAAAAAGTGATCCTGTTGAATTCAAAGATCTTGCTAGCCATTTTTTCCAGGTGATTCACCGTGATCTTATCAGGGACATGGGCCTCATTCAAAATCTTCATCAAGACCCTGCGATGTTCATCAGAATGTATCAGCAAAGATAAAAGAGAAATCTGAGCTGGTGTTTTCCTTAACTGCTCCACGATGGAATAATCCTGCACTTTCATCTTTTTCAGGAACTCCTCAACCTCTTCCTCGGTGACTGATTTCTTTACTGGCATTTGGCTATCCTTGAATGGCTTGGCTTTCCTTAATTCTTCTGGGGTGAAACATCTCCCAGAACGAGTCAATTCTCCAGCTTTATTAACTTCTTCCTCTATTTCTTTTCCTTTGTATGTCACTATCACTTGTTTATAATTCCACGGAACAGCCTTGGCGTCCACCACTGGCAGCTGGGTTACTGGTTTAATGATGATAGGGGTAATAGGAGCCCCCTTCACAACTATGACAGGCTTACTCGGAATCCCCGGCACTATCACTTTTGAGCTTTCTGGACTTGCCCCAACATCTTTTGACATCCCTTTCACGACCAACACCGGTGGTTTCAAATTGAGCAAGCTCGGCTTTTCTATTACCTCTTCAACTGTCAGGGGAATTGCTTTGGTAGAGTCTGGAGCTTTAACCACATTGCTTTCACTGGCCCGAATCATCATGACGGACTTAGAAGACCTCTTGGGCTCCCCATCCTTATGAACTATTTCAATCATATGTGTTTCTTCATGGGCTGGCAAAGGGTTTTGGTTGATGTTTGGCGCGTCTGGGCTTTGGACTACAATTTGGTTTGTATCAATGAGCTCCTGGATTGCCTGTTTCAAATGCCAACACTTTTCTATATCATGCCCTGGAGCATCAGAACAATACGTGCATCTTAGGGAATAATCGAGGTTTTTTGGAGGGGGATTTGGTATCTTTGACTCAATCGGCCTCAAGACGTCCAACTGCCTTAACCTTTGAAACAAGCTGGCATAGGATTCTCCAAGCGGGGTAAAACTTTGTTTCCGCTCCAGCCTCTCTCTCCTATGATCTGGCCTCGGTCGAAAATGTGATCTATTGGGGTTTTGGTAGGGTTGTGGAGGTGGGTAGGTATTTTGTGGAGTTGGATAGATATTCTGCGGAGCTGGAGCATGCCATTACGGGTAAGGAGGGGGTTGAGCATTTGACTGTGCATGGTGAACAAGGTATTGGGATGGATTGGCTGAGTATTGGGGTTTTTGCAGGGAAAAGTAATGTTGAGGTGGATTATATGGATCTTGGGTATAGGTTTGAGGTCGGGGTCGAGGGTGGGTGTATTGATGAGGTGAACCCCTTGGGCCATGCCATGCCATGATTCGGAGACAACCATAGCAGCATCTTCCTTCTTCTTCTTGCCTAGCAAACTTCCGGTACCACTCTGGATTGCCTGGGTGGTTGCTTTTATAGCAGAATAGCTCATGATCTTACTCGACTTGAGGCCCACTTCCACCATTTCTCCCATCTTCACCACATCATTGAAAGACTTACCAATGGCTGAGATCAAGTGACCATAGTAAGTGGGCTTCAGGGCTTGAAGAAAATATTTAACCATCTCGTCCTCTTCCATCTGAGGATTGACTCGTGCAGTTTGCTCCCTCCATCGGAACCCATATTCTCTAAAGCTTTCACTAAGTTTCTTTTCCACCTTGGTCAAAGATAGGCGGCCAGGAATAATGTCTATATTGTACGAAAAATGTCGGGCAAAGGCCTGAGCCATATCGTCCCAGGTGTACCACCTGCTAACGTCCTGGCGGGTGTACCATTCTAAAGCTGCCCCACTCAGACTTTGGCTGAAGTATGCCATTAGCAATTCGTCTTTTCCTCCGGTGCCTCTCATTTTGCTGTAATAACCCCTCAGATGAGCTACAGGGTCCCCATGTCCATCATACAAGTCAAACTTAGGCATCTTGAACCCAGCAGGTAGTTGGACATCGGGGAACAAACACAAATCTTTATAAGCCACACTCACTTGTTTCCCAAACCTTGCATATTTCTCAATGATTGTTCCAGACGCTGTACCTTCCTAAACATCTCTTCTTGCTCTACATTCTTGGATGGTTTATTAGTTTCGACATGAGGCTCAAATCGGGGAGTGTAAGAATAAGGATCTGGGACTTTGAAGGTGGGCTCCGGTGCATAGTAGTGGGTATCTGGAGCGGGGAATGCGGGCTCACTAGTGGATCGGTGGAGGGTAGCTTGTGGAGGGGGTACAAAAATAGGAGCGGAAGTCGGAACAGGGTATGAGGTTGTTTTTTCTGGTGGAGCATGAAAAGTTTGGGCCGAAGTGCCGGGGTAATTGTGGTAAGGGGTAAAGCCAGGTGCGTGTTGTGGGGAAAGATCAATGGTATTGGGCGTCTGGGATTGAGAGATTGGTAGAATAGAAGCAGGGTTTTCTGTGTAGTTGGTAGGGAACGAAGGTGGAGGATGTCCCTTACTCCAGGCTCGATACATCTCCGCCATTTGATGCCTCAACCTCCGGACCTCCTCTTGCAGTTCCGATTCCAACTCAACAATCTCCCTTGGTGGGTCTACAACTGCAGTGTCTGTTTCCTTGCTAGCCATGACTGTTTGATGCTTTGATCGGGTATTGTATGGATGATTTGCCAGGATGCCAACAAACTAACCACCTTCCTGCTAGGAAAATAAAGATAACAGAGGACAACCACAAAACCACCTTGTTAGCGTTAGGGCATTTATCAAATAATAATATCACATTACGTGCAATGCACCTAGCAACAATTATCGGTTCTAGAATGGCTTTGAGGGTCACAAGGTCATATGGCATCATCCCAGTTTCGTTCACTTGTCCATCCTTCTCTTTCTTTTCCAACAACTCTTATCACTCCATTTTTTCTTTTTCTTTTTTATTTATTTATTTTATTTTAAACCAAAAATGATTCGATCAAACCCGATGTAGGTTGCCTACATATCATGTCCCTCATGAATCAGACCAAGCGTAGTTCTGGAAAAGTGAAGGAAAATAAACTAAAAACAAAATTCTTTTGGGATTTTTCATTTAAAACTTTTCGATGTTAAAATGCAAAGGGAAGCACGATAACGAAAGACATGAAAGACTCGACTACACTACGACATACTCTGACACAACCTAAAGAACTCAGTGCTCCTAAACAAGACACGAAGGTAAAACACAACACAAGACAATCTCAGAATATCTAAATAGAACAACTCCTCAAGCTGCTCCTGGGTGTGACAGTCCTGGATGGGATGGTCCTGGGCTGCCCGTCATGCTCAAACTCTGCAACATGCCTCGTAAAGAAACACCAATGCTGGGAACAAAAACCCTGGCATGTGCCCCCGCATCTTGAAGGCCGACCCCAAACAAATACTGGCTATGCTGCTCCACGTTTGCTGCCAATCCTGCTAACTGAGACTTTATCAACTCAAGCTTGTTCCAAGGATCTTGGTCCGAGGCCTCCTCAAAATCATCTATCTGAACTGCGCGACCCCTAAGTTGTGTTGGCAACGGGGTACTGACCCCTGGTGGGATGGACTGTAACCAAATTAGGTACTCCTGAGTACACTCGGGCCTGCCAATGTCCTTTACTAATGTATTTTTCCTCATCCTCTTTGCATTGTTCCAGTATTGCACCCACTTGATTTCATCAGCCGCCTTTTTGCTAAAATTCATGATGTGCCTTCGGAGATTCAAAGTTGGAGGCTCCTCTTGTCTTTTACCCAACTGTCGCATTACTCTAACAGGAGTGTACGACCTGACACACTTGAATCCTATCAGCATCAGGAAAGGCTGCATGAGGCATCCTACCAAAATATCATCTAAAGGTAGCCAAAGGTAAGCCCACAAAATATTCCCATTTGTCCTCAAACCAAGGAACTCAATCCAAGCTGTAACACCTACTGGGTATGAAAACTTAGGAGATTTCATCCTACGCTCGATGCATACCACCCGATCCCTCAGGGCACGGTCGATAGGATAAAGTAAAGAAGCAGTGTGCAAATGCTCCATCATCCACAATTGTAACAAAAGGTTACTTCCCTCAAAATACCTGACACCTCTCCTAACCTCACTTAGGGCTCGGTACAACTCTGCTAAGATCATCGGCACAACGGTAACGGTTTTGCGTTGCTTCTCATGAAATAGTGACATTACCACTGACTGCAAACGGGTGCTAATGTGCCTCTCATCTAATGGAAAAACCAATAATCCCAACAAAGCAAGGCTGAAAGCTTCGAGGCGACGTCTTTGCCACTTTTCTTTGGTTGTGCAAAACTCATCCCAAAAGACGTCAAAGCTATCATGTGGTCCAAATCTAGCAAACAAATAATCCAAGGATATCCAGGACTGCTCGAGGCATTTTAAATGCTTATTATCTTTCAGGCCCAGGTCACTGAGGAATCTTATCCTAGAGTGGTCTCAGGGGAGTATGATGTCCTTGCCTATATAGCTTAAACGAGTGAGACCGGACATTTCCGCCAAGGTAGGAGTCAACTCACACTCTCCAAATCTGAAGATCAAATTTTGCGGATCCCAATAAGCCAGCATCGCCTCCACAAGTCTGGGCGGGGTGTGATATCAAGAAAGGAAGTCAAGGTGCCCAATTTCTGCATTAACTCATGCTGCTCTATTGATGAAAACATTTTCCACCACTTAATTAACTTCCTAGGAATCTTTACTACCATCAGCACTTTGGATCGAATCAGCGGGTCCATACCTGAATGAAGAGAACATGGTTAGTGACTCAGGACACCACGTGACACTACAATATTTCCTAGTGGACAAATGCGAGACACAATTTGGCTATATTTTTGCAAAATGGCCTAGGTGGCTGAAAGTGGCTATTAGTGCAAACTTGATAAAGTTGACCCCTAATGCATGAAAAGTGCTCCATTTAAAGCTTACATGACTCCAATATCCCAACGATCATGGCCTTAAAAATTACTTTGCGAAAATGGACCCTTTTTTTTTTTGCAAAAATGGCCGATGTGGCCAAATGTGGCTAGGGACGCAAACACGACATGGATGGACCTTAACGTGATATGACCATGAGTTGTAAACTCCGGATTTTAAGAAATGGGTTATTGAACCATTTTTGCGAAAATAACCATATTCTGCAAAAATGATCGATGTGGCCAAAAGTGGCTAGACATGCAAACTCGACAGTAATGAACCTTAGAATCGAGAGGACACTTTATTGTAGACCCATAGCTCTAAGACAGGGGATAACAAACTACTTTGAGAAATACTCCTATTTTGGCAAAAATGGCCGATGTGGCCAAAAGTGGCTAAAGATGCAAAATTTGGCTACGACCCCGGAAGCCAAGGACCTAAGACCTACAGGGAAGACCGGACCCTACGTGGGTTGCCTACGTATCATGTCTCGGAAGACGAGAATCGGGTTCGCGTAGTTCGGGAAGATGCAATTAATTTGAAAAAAAGCTATATTTTGTCTTTTTGAAAAATGATGAAAAATGTAAAATCTTTTTGGATTTTTTATTTTCAATTTTTTTTTTAATTTTTTGAAAAATGATGGAAAAGTGTAAAATCTTTTTTGGATTTTGCATTATCAATTTTTTTGAATTTTTGGAAAATAATGGAAAAGTGTAAAATCTTTTTGGATTTTCTATTTTCAATTTTTGTCTTTTCTTGAAAAAGTTGTGAAAGAAAAATGTAACCGGGCCCTATTTTCTTCATTTTTTTCACCCTTCTTTCCCAAACATCGGTCCGCCAAATGACCTTTTTACCCTCAAAGATGTGACATTTAGCACATAGGATGATTACATGTCATTTTGGGCCACGGGCCCATTTTGACCAAATTTGGACAAGTTTCCTACAAAGGGATACGGTACCTGGGACCGAGCCCTGCTAGGTCTAAATGACATGATGCAAATAAAATGACCTAAAGGCTGACCTAAGTTTGGGGGTTCACTAACAAGGCGATTCGGGGGAGCGTATGGTCGATGGTGGCTGCTCAAGCTTTCCACCCACTCCATACGTCCGACTGCCCCCCCTCTTAAATTAAGGGTGACTCAACAAAGAGTTCGTGCACGTGACGCGTGCTCTGAGACTTGTTGCAGAAAGAATTGACCAGGTAATGCATATGATGACAGTTATAAAGCAATAAACACATAAAGCAAAAACTGCAAACAAATAAGCAACTAGCAAATAACAAAATATAAAAAAAAAATTAATAAAAATCAAGTAAAGCTAATAAAAAAGCATAAAAACCTCAACCAAATATTCTAAAAGCCAACAAAATCAAGTACTAGCTCGAACCCGCAATATCCCCAGCAGAGTCGCCAGAGATGTCACACCAGAGATTCGGGTAAGGGGGTTCACTTGACTCGGGGAGAAGGTGTTAGGCACTCCCCAAGTCCCGTGAAAGTCACGGTTGCGTACTCGATCAAGTTGGCTCTTAGAATATTCAAATTGAAGTAAAAATAAACACATAAAATAAACACCCGAGGCTCGAGGTCGTCCCCACCTAATAAATGAAATGAAGTAAAATAAAATACTTCAAACCTATATGCGCGTTCTCAATGCTCGTCAGGGCCTCCAAAATATTTACAAAGTTCTTCGGGGCATTCCCCGGAATAAAATATTTACAAATCCTTCGGGGCATTCCCCAGATAAATTTAACTAGGGAAACGACCTCTCACCTCGAAATTAAAGCAGGCAAATAGAAAAATCCTAAGGCTTACCTACCCAAGTGTGGTCGGCCTAAAACATGCTCCTAACGCTTGAATCAACAAGATAATAGAATAAGAAAAAGAGCTGAGAGGGGATGAGTTAACAGTACACTGTTTTTCCTTTTAAATTCTTAGTTTACTTTGTTATCCCATGACCTCCACAAAACAAACATCCAAAATGACCTACTCCAGTTATCTACACTCACAAAAGTAGTACTTAACATAGAAAGCATATAGAAGATGAGGAAAGTGCAACAATTTGACAAACAGAAAACCAACCAAGCCCAGAAACGACAGATCAAAGCATGATAAGAGCTGTTTAAAGTCTATCTAACCATTCCCATTAAACTTCTTCTCAATCCCATACTAGTGAAATATTGAAACTCACTTTGAATTCAACTAGGAGAGTAGCAATGAACTAAATCCAAGAGAAATCAATACTGATAAGCCATGAAGTCATCAACCCAGTAAACAAAATATTTTATACTTTCACATGGTATTCTAGGAGTGAACAAGAATCCCGAAACACTTTTCCTATTAGACTTAATCAATATGTACTACTCTCACATGCTGATTTTTAGAAATACGGCAGCACCACAATGTGAAATACATGCTTCCAAAGTTTATTAGCAATTCCTTATCACATTCCACCCAACAATAAATCAGTCACGCCTCAAAACAACTTACTCACAAGCAAAAATGGCGACAAATCATCTTTCAAATGAGTGTTTACCTTCATTTTACTCAAGAAATCAAAAGACTAACGGGGAATTTCAAGCCAAAACATATCACTAACTCAAACTCACTCGACACTGTGACGTTGTCGTTGTTTTAACACCCGAAGAACCGTAACCAGCTCGCTTTAGGCAAGAGATTGCAGCACAATTTAGAAAGATTGAGTCACACTAATAGTGAAAACAATTTCAAAGAAAATTCCAGCACCCATTTCGTGTTTAAACTGACAGAAGGAAAATTAGCTAAGGCACCACGAATCAGCCTTCGATGTTCAGTAATCAAAACAGAATTCCATGTGAATGAATCCGATGCTATCATCAACAAGCACGGAAGGGCATGATGAAAAAATTAATAGCGAGACAGTATGTTTTCGAGTTCTTTGAAACTTAAGAATGCAAAAATCTTCACCAAGGAAAACAAAGCTAGTAGAGGCATAGGAAAATAAATTTTACTATACTGTACAGAAGTAGATGAAGCTGAGATTCAGCTATGTATTAAGCATTTTAAAACATTGATCTTCCTATTCACATGTCGCAAAACCATGAGATTAAAACAACGAATAAAGAAGAATAAAGAAGACTAGAACAAAACACGTAACGATACAAAGCAAATAGAGCGGCGCATTTCAGGAATCCATTTAATCACAAATAGAGTCTCACTTTAGTCGATTGTGTTAGGCTCAAGCAGATTCTAAGACTATAAGATATATGCACATATAGAACACGGTACAACACACAGGACTTCTAAGTCCATTATGTCATATTTCGAATCATCATTAACAGAGTAAGAAAATAAAGACGAACCTGGATACGACAAGTTTTAATTAATTCTGAAGGTCTAATACAATGGAGCACGACAACAAGTTTAAGCAGAAGCTGGAGCTATAACTCGAACTGAAACTAGGCTGAATTTCTCGGCACGAACGGAACCACAAACGAACCTCGATTTGCAAGCAACGAGCAGCTCGAACGACCTTGACTCCACGGCAAACCTCAATCAAAATCCATAGTTGAAAACCAAAACCAAAAGAAGAGACTAAAATATTTTTTGGAAATTTTCTGATTTTTCAAAATGAAACAAGGACTCGAACAAGATGTAACTCGAACTATTTTTGTATTTTTTGGAATGCTAATTAACAGAAAAATCTGAGAAGAAAGCCAAAACCCAAGAACCCTAGTTTTCGAAGATTTTTCCCAAATCCCTCTTTTCCTCATCTCTGTCCGAAAATCTCAAATATATAGCTCTCTCTCCAAGATTCTATCCTTCTTCAACAAGAAATCATGTGGGACCACAAGATAAAATCCGAAAATCCCTTTCACAAATAAAAATCGGAAAAAATGGAGATTCTTGTACGAAAATCTTCATCCAACTGTCCCCATTTCTCCCAAATTTATCCAAGGGCCTCAGATTTATGTTCAAACAAAAGAAATAAAGGAAGAAATCCATGTGAATCGGATTGGAATGATGAGATTTGGTACGATTTGAGTGACATGGAAGAAGGAGAGGAGAGGAGGGGAGACCATGGGGGGACCAGTGGGTGAACTCGCCGGGTTTGGGGCGAGTTTCGGCGAGTTGGGAGGCGGGCAGCAGACGGATGGGGGGAGAGGGTCGGCTGCTGGGTTTGTCTAGGGTTAGGGATTGTGATTTTTTGGGGAATATTAACCTTTTGTATGGGTTGTGGAGGATTAATTGTGGTCCCTAGGATCTAAGGTGATGGACGGTTGAGATTAAAAATAAAGATGGGGCAGGTCGTGGGTTTTGTGGGTCGGGCGGACTTGGTAAAGGGGTTGGGTTGAGGAGGGAATTGGGCTGCCCAATTTTGGGCTTCAGATTGGCCGAGATTGGGCCTCAAATTTGGGACTATAACTCTTTAAATCCATCAATTTAATAAGCTTAAACCTTTCTTTTGTATAAAATAATTTAAAATTAATTATGACTAATTAAATTAAAATATATCATACTATGAAACTATATATATTTTTATATTAAATTATTCTATGCAAAAATAAGAGTAAAAATCATAGTTAAACAAAAGATATTGCTATAAAATACTAATGGCCTTAAGTTAAAAATAAGAAAATATATAATGAAACTATTTTTGTATTTTTTCAATTTTTGTGCTTTTAAAAATAGAACTAAAATTAATAATAAAGTGAGATCCTATAGGAATAAACCTGAATAAATATCCTAAAAATGCTAGGACTATTAGAGGTGATTCTAATGCGCGGGTCAAAATTACATGTCTACAGATTGCATGATTATATGTTGTATTGGTTTTGATTTGAGGTATACTTGTGAATCAGTTTTGACTTGCAGAGGTATTCAAGGATGACTCGAGTAAAGGAATTTTTGGATACGGGTTGTATTACACTCTATGTGTATATGGGAATCATGGAATGATTGAGTGGTTATTCGTGAAGGATGTAGTGTGCATGGAGTGGGAATTTGCTTAGTTGCATTAAGGTGGGGTTACTTTTTTAGGTATTGTCGTGCTAATGGGGCATAAGTCGTTCGGCCAATTTGGGCTGTGCAATTGAGATTTGAGCAGAGCGGGAGACTCTCGAGAAGGTTCTAATAGTGTCACGACCCAAATTCCCTCAGAAAGAGTCGTGATGGCACCTAGTCTCTAAACTAGGTAAGCCTAACATTAACTGAAATGACATCGATATTTACTAACTTTAAATTAAATAACTCTCGACACATTACCATTTCCAAAATCGGTGGTATAAGTTATAAGCCTTTCTAGGAGTAGTTATACAAAATAAATAAATTACTGTTCCAAAATGAGAAGGAACCAATGGAATGTAAATACAAACAAAGGTGACTCCAAGGCCTGCGAACGCACCAACATGTTACCTTGAGTCTCTACCGCGATGATCCACACAGATACTATCGATCAATACCTGGATCTGTACACAAAAATGTATAGAAGTGTAGTATGAGCACACCACGGCAATACCCAGTAAGTATCATGACTAACCTCAGTGGGTAGTGACAAGGAACAGTCAAGACACCTACTGGTCAAACAGATTAAACAAGATATGAAAACAAATATCAAGATAAAGGTAACGAATTAATGTCAACAATAGGGATAAATCAACTACAAACAATCAAAATAATAAAAAGAAACTCGGATGGAAATGAAAGACATCCAAGTAAATCAACACTAACATAACTGGAACACAGAGAAGTAGAATAAACTCAAGTAAGGAAGATAGTGTCAACACAATCAGTCATATCATTTCTGGTGCACAACTCCAGCCATCTCAAAACTCGATGTCTCATATCATAACCTCAACTTCCAAACCTTTAGCACACCCGACACCTTGTGCCCACATATTTCTGTCTCACTTTGCACAACAGCATTTTCATATTACCCAGTACACAGGGTTGATAACCATTGCAATTAAGATGTTCAAGAAGTCTTATTTACATAGCCCAAAGTATAGTACAACTTCTAAACTAATTAGGAACTCAGCAAGAAAAAATGAAGTTATTTTTAAAAATTATTTGAATAAAGAAAGCACCATTTTCAATTAAAGTACACTATCGAATGAATTATTACCGTTAACATGGGATTTAATAAATTACAACTTAGTAGAGATTCTTTTTTAAGTAAAATACAACCCCATACAGTTTTAGGGAATTCAATTGAGAAACTAATTGAATTAAAATTTTAATAATTATTGAAATACATATATATAAATACGGCGAGGTATTGAAAATATTATGAATTACAACACAAAGGATCACAAGCAGTAAAGGAATCTAAACAGTTAAAACACTTTAATTGATAACAACAAATAAACACAGCAAACAGAAAGTGCACGGCATCACCCTTCGTGCTTTAACTCTCAATCCTCACTATAACGACCCGGCCGGTCATTTTGAGAATTTAAGCTCCGTTCGGTGGTTCACAATCTTGAACAACTACATAATATGAGTATCGACTTGCGTGCATGGTTGAATTCAATTAATGGATGATTCAGAGTCAAATTAAAAGAAGGAGTCTAGTTTTGGAAGTTTGAACGATGAGAATTTGACCGTAATTGGACTTTTGAGTAAACGGCCCCAGAATGAATTTTTGATCATTCCAACAGCTTTGTATGGTAATTTTGGACTTAGGCGTGCATCCGAATTCAGATTTGGAGGTCCGTAGGATAAATTGAAGCATTTCGGCGAAAGTTGGAAAATGGAGAAGTTTGACCCATAGTTGACTTTTGTGATATCAGGGTCGGAATGAAATTCCAAGAGTTGGAGAAGCTCCCTCATGTCATTTTGGACTTGTCTGCAAAATTTTGCGTCATTCCAGGTTGATTTGATTGGTTTTGGCACAAATTTTCGAATTTGGAAGATTTGGAAGTTCATAGTTCGATTCATGGTGTGATTCATCATTTCAGCATTATTTGGTGTGATTTTAGACCTCGAGTGAGTCCATGTTAGGTTATGTGACTTTTTTATATGTTTGGACGGGGTCCCGGGGGCCTCGGGTGTGTTCTGGGTGGCCTACGGGTCATTTTCCCCTTGTTTTGAACTCCTGTTTCTGTTTCTGGTATTCCTCTTTCACGATCGCGAACCTCATGTCGCGTTCGCGATGTGTTGTTACTGGTTGCCTCTTTTCCCTTCACTACGTTCACATAGAAGCTCTCACGATCACGAAGGTCTGTTTTCCTCTACCTCGCGATCGCATCTGTATTCCCGCGTTCGCGTTATAGAAATTAAGAGTTGGGGGCGGTTGGCTATTTTCTCTTCGCGTTCGCATGAATCATCCCACAATCGTGTAAGCCTTGCCTATTGTTCACCGCATTCACGTCCATTTTCTCGCAATCGCGATGGGTATTTCTTGACAGCTTTGAGTCTCTTATATGGGATCGCGTCTCTTCTCCAGCGATCACGTTGCACAAAAACCTGGGCAGATAGTATATTCCAAAATCGAGGGTTTCACTATTTTTATCATATTTTGACTTCTAGAGCTCGGTTCTTGGCGATTTTTGGTGGTTTTTTCACGAAATTCGATTGGGTAAGTATTCTTCATCTAGAATTAAATATATTCTATGAATTTGTCTTTATTTTTATCATTTAAATTATGTTTTGGGTTGAGGAAAGAGTTGGTTTTTGAAGAAAATTTTTAAAATGGAAATATTCATGATTTGAGGGACCAAATAGTATCGAAATTGGATAAATTTTGTATGGTTGAACTCATTTTCGAATGGGTGATCGGATTTTGTAAAATTTGATGGATTCGAGGTGCAGGCGTGGGGATCGACTTTTGGGTCAATTTTATATTTTGTAAAGATTGAAACTTTAGTATTCGGAATAGTTCCTTATTCGATTTATGTGTGTTTTGGAGTTGTTATAGTTGGATTTGAGCTGTCTGGAGGTCTTTTCGCCCGAGAAGTCCATTTTAGAGTACCGAGTTGTCATCTTTGAGGTAAGTATCTTGCCTAATCTTATGTGGGGGACTTCCCCTTAGGATTTGAGTCTGCTATATTGATTGTAGTTCGTGTACGCGAGGTGACGAGTGCGTGCTCGGACTTATTTGTGGAAAAATTGGCCTTTTAGGGTTCTTAGGTCCTTATATTCACTGTGTATAAATGTGTACTTAATATGCTTGAGTTATCCACTCACTAGTTTCACCTCTACATGCTCTAATTGGAATTAATTCCTCATGATTCATTCTTATTGCCTATTTGACTCTTATTTTTCTTAACTGAGGATTTTTACCTCTTCTATTGTCGTGCTATCTTTCATAACTGCTCGTCTTTATTGAAAATAATTATTATCTTCCATGTAATTGTTTAGTCTTGATTGAGGTGATGATTATCTTCCCGCTGCTCATCCTTAATTGAAATTACTGTATATTCTTCGTAAATTGCCCAACCTTAAAAGAAGTTTAGATAATCTATATTTAGTTGACATTTCCTTATTTGGAATTATTTGGTTCGTGTTAGCTTCCTTGTTGCTGAATTACATATAGTAGGATCTTTGCTTCATATTATTTTTTCCGTTATTGAGCTATTCTTATCACTCTTAGTATTCTCTATTATGGTTATTCCTTGTGGGCTACTTCTACCGTCCCCTCATGATCGAAAGCTCTTGAGTTGATTTACTTGTCGTGTTCTTATATATATTGTTATTGTTGCTGTTGTACTTGTTGATATTGTGATGCACGAGGTTTCTGCCGTGCAGTTGTTGATATTGTGATGCATGATATTTTTGTAGTGCGGTTGTTGTTATGGGGTTGCACGAGGTTTCTACCATGCTATTGCTACTATTGATATATTGCACGTGCGGCGTTATAAGGAGGGATATGTATATATATACTTATGTGTGGGTTGTGCATGTGGCGAAACAAGGTGGGAACATTATGATGAACGTGTGGCGAAACAAGGCGGGCACTTATTATGTTATTATTTGCATAAATGGCGAGACAAGGTGGGCTATGTCAGGGATTGGTTGTGAGGATTTGTGATGGCCTGGGGGCATTCTTGTTTGTTTAACATTGTGTTGTGGTATGCTTCTCTGTATGAGCTTTATCTCGTGGAAATTGTTGGATAAGACCTATTGTGAACACTGTCGTAGGATCTGAGTTATTGCGTACCTTTACTGTATTGTGACTTTAGGATTTGGGTTTGTGTTTTTGCTCGCTCTTCTATTTCATTATTCTTAGTATCTCTGTTGTTAGTTGTTGGTTTCTTCCCTTATTGTGATTATAGTATTTTTAGCTATTTTGTATAGTCTTTATATATACATCATGTTCTGTTGTTCCTATATTTGTATAATTTATTGGACTAGTAGGTGTCTTGACTGTTACTCGTCACTACCCCACCGAGGTTAGT
>MU686368.1:61139-63258 GCA_026770625.1 Nicotiana glauca
GAAGAACTAGAACTAGAATTCTTCGCCCCTCCCCTTGTACCAAGAAGCAAGTTCAGAACATAAGGATAATGGGCTCGTCTATTATAAGTTATTAGTTTACGGAGCTATCTCAGATATCTCGAGTAAGGAGACGGGACGGGATAGTTAGAGTTCTATTTCTAGGAAGGAAGAGACTATCGGGAAGCTCACTCTCGGCCGGGCTCGAAGCAGAAGGTAGAACGTAATATCTCTTGTTGGTTCAGCTCATCAAGCTATTACAAAAGAGTCCAGCGGAGACAAAGAAAGAAGCCATTTTTACGGTATTTTCGCTTCCAGTCCGGATCCATCCTAAACCAAAGAGCGGGGCTAAGCGAGGGGCATAGCGATACAGTGTTCATACTCGAGTTGCTCAAATCCAGTAGGAATATCAGGAATAGTAGGATCTAGTAGGAGCTTGCCTTGGAATGCAGTGAGGGAGCCCGGAGCTATTGAATTATTTCATAACCCAAGGAGAAGAATAGGACTCTTTACCAGTATCATAACCTCTCGATGGGAAATGGAACTTAGATCACGATGTGAACCTACTTATGAGTGGAATTTCGTTGACAAGCAAATTCCCCGGGAAAACGAACTTTTCTCCAATTGAGATGCTTTCTTCATTTATGGATTCTATGCGAGATTCGGTTAGTGTGAAGTGTGATCCTGGCTCAGAAGGAAAAGCTATATGCTTAACACATAGAGTTCGATGTAGGTAAGGATGTGCTCCAAAGTTTTCAATTCCACCTTATCAACCTGAAAAGAGCTAATACGGGCTTAGCCTGCCTTTTATCTTATCCTTCTATTCTAGGCGAGGAGGGAAATTTAGAATAAATAGCCCCAGAAAAAACTACAAACTAGTCAAAGGACAGCCTGCCTTATTCTTCTCCCGTTCGGGACCCCTATTTTCTCGGAGATAGCCTGGTCTGAGCTAGAACAGCAGATTCGTGAGCAAGAGCGTATTTCACAGCTGATTCAACAACAGCCATTTTTTCTGGGGAACTTTCATATGAGTCTGTTCTTTCTTTTAATCCACTATAAAGGTTCTAAATTATCTCCTGAATATAAAGGATAATTACATTCTTGAAAGGATCAAGGGCTCTACCCTCTCGCATAAAGTCTTACGCTCTTATCGTCAACCTTCGTGGCTTTTTGCTCGTTTGGTCTCGCTATTTCATTCCTGGTTCTCTCTTTCAAGCTTCTTTCCATCCTGGGGATTTCTTCTCATTCCGTCCGTTCTGCTAGCTGGTGTCGCCTTCTCTCTTACTTATCTATTCCCATCCATCTTTACCTCTCCTACTCCATTACTTCCCTCCTTCAAGGCGTGATTAATGTGCCTTAAACCTCTCTCTTGAAAAAGAGCATTTTTTAGTGGAGCCTTAGCACGTGAACCCATAGGAACAAGGCCCTTCTTCTTTGCAAAAAAGCTGATGAATTATCATCACATCAGTAGGCGCAGAAAGCAAATCTTGGTATTGACTTATTGAAAATCTCTTTGAGATTGCTTAGACAAATCTTTTTGTGTAAGGCCGTTGTTCCCCACCTTTATTACCGTGTTTTTTGGGCTTAAAGTTCTGTGACTCATAAGCCCTCCGTATCTAAAGATAGATGGCTAAAGGGCGGGTTCCGCAGTTAACTAAGAAGGCGATCGATTGGCTTGGAGAGGAAAGGAAACCCGGGACTGAAAACAAAAAGGATAGGAATGAATTGAATAAAGAAAGAATATATAGAACCTTGAGAATTTTCTCCTCTCAGCAATGCAATGGTTGAGAGTAAAAAAGGGGTATCTGCATAGAAGGATTGATGGTCTACCGGGTAGATGTTTATCTTTTTGACTTCAGCGAAAATGTTCAAAGCACCATCTTCGTCAATTATCTTGATGTCGAAAGGGAAGAGGACAGGGTCTTACTTACTTAAAAGTAAAAAAAAAGGGAAGTTTCCTGTCTTAGTTTCACTTCCTTGAACTGGCTACTACCGCGCAACGTGCCCTTGCTTGGTGGGTCGTTAATTAATCAGTTTTAAAAAGAGGGATGGATTTCGACCTTGCTTTGAGTCGTCAGGCTAGTAAAGCGCTACTTCTAAAACGATCGTTAAGGTCATTCAC
>MU686372.1:15892-70750 GCA_026770625.1 Nicotiana glauca
AGTATTAAATTAGGATGGTATAAATGGATAAGGTGAGGAAAGGTGAAATTAATATTGGCTTTGGTAGATAAATATCTCAAACAAGCCACTGCTCTCCATACTAAAGGACCAACTTGGGCCAAACAAATATTAAAGAAACGGCAAAAATCGAGAATGATTGGGTCAATCAGAGGATTAAAGCCCAAAGTAAAAGAGTAAGTATAAACAAAAGAGTATCCAATCCTAAAAGAAGAAATTCTTTGATTTATGGAAGGAATTGACATTCGAAGACTATTTTTTCAGTTACAATCTCCTCTGATGGTAGGGATTGTAAGTTCGGTCACTAATGTAGGATAAGTATCAGCTTTTTCTAAACCAGCAACTTGTTTTTGAAGAGATTGTCTATCACTTACAAAAGATAAATCGCTGGGTACGATTTCATCAACTAAAGGTTCTCGAGAAGAATCAAGAATTTCTTTACCTTTAGAAGTAGGAGTTTTTGGAATAGAACTCCTGGAAGAAGAATCAAAAGAGTTGCCTCGAGTAGATTCTAATCCTGTACGAAGTCTGCCTCCTCTGCCTCTTCTATGTCTAACAGGGGCATTGGGGAATTTGTCTAAAATTGGAACTCTTTTAGGGTTAGGGTTTGGAGACGCCATTGTTGAGCAAGGATGAATCAAAAGAGAGCAAAAGTGAGGAAGAAAATGTCTGCTAAAGATTTATGGAGAAGAAGACAAAGGAAGAAAAGGTTAAGTATGTACATGATGGCAATCATCAAACTTAGAAGAGTAATAATGAAAAGCCTATAATAAAGGCAACTATCACTTCGTGAATAGTAGGAGTGAAGAAGCCTTGAAAAAGGATGCAAAATAGCAGAATCAATCAAAAAGTGACATATGGACAGAACATTAAATGGAAAAGACAACTGAGACGTCAATATTGTCATACGCATTGATTATGGTAAAAATCCCCTTTTTATAAAGATCCACTTCCCAATTATTTAATTGATAAATAAATGGAAAGTGGGTAGACTATCTGTATTGGGAAGAAGTTGAATTTACATTGAAAATGACATGGCATGACACGTGGACTGGTCAAATGGTCAAAGCGTAACAATTGAGAAACAGGCACGGGAGATAACAGATACGGGAAGAGGAAGTTAAACAGGCACGAGAAGCAGTTTAGACACGACTCTCGTACCAATTCAAGTCATTTAAAGCTAACGGATCGGAAGATATTGAAAACATGAATCTGAAGACAAAAAAGAGTCCAAATTCAATATTAAATACCTGATACGTTAGAAAACTGGTATTTAATATGAATGATTGTGTAACGGCTTATTTAATGTCATTCATTAATCATAATTGTCCCATTAAAGCTTAGGTTTCATTCCTTTACCTAGAATCAACTATAAAAGGAAGAAGTCTCATCATTTGTAAGGACACGAAAAAATCATTGATATCATACTGAAATACAAATTTGTTTACTGCTTTATTCTTATTCTCAGAAAGCCTATTATTCTTTTTTGGTCTCTTGATTATCAGTAACCCGATTTTTCATCTTAAATTCTAACTTTGACCAAAATATTATTTTTTGGTTAAACAAAAATCCCATTCGTAAGTACATTATGCATTTCCTTTTCTTCTATTCTTCATCTTCCTCATAATTATTTCTTTGTTCTTTTTAGCTAGAGGAAATGTAACTAATTGAATTTCTATTTTTACCTCGTTGAATTCCTCTACATTAATAAGAACTAAAGAATCATTTAGGGAATGTCCAGTAAGAGGGAGACTTATACAACAATATCTGTTCCTCAGTTTCAAACAGAGTAAGATCTTTATTGATCATATTTTAAAATCTTTTATTATATAGTATATCTTTATCGATCATTTTTTTAAATCTTTCATTTTTTTTTGTTTTGACCATTATTTCTCCAATTAAATTCATTAGGCCAATATTGTACAAAATTAAAAAATACTAGACGTTTTTTTATACTGGTAAATATATCTTTAATATTGCTGAGAGACTCTATTTAAGTAAATGCACTAACATAATTAAGGTTCATATTTATTTTCACCTTTCTATTCTTTTTAATTAATTTTAGCCGTTATTTATAAAAAAATGAACAATAAATTAGAAATTTATTTGCAAAAGTTTGGCATATATAATTTGAGTGTGAGAAGGGTCCTATCAGACAATGTTTTCTATCACCTGATGGGAAAAGTCTTTTTCAAGCGTCAAATACGTCCAATATTCGATGGATTTTAGTGATCTATGGATAGAGTAAATGATAAATTCTCACACATCTTTGTTAAATGCATGTCATTACTAAATGATTTTGGAGGGCCACATGCTGTGCGATACATCTCCTATAATGTATGTTAATGATCCTTTAAAACAGTTACCGAGGAGAATTTGAAGGGTGACGTTTTTATAAACTATATCAGCGACTCAAATGGACTAAATTGGTGTAACCTACTAATTACGAGTAGTTGATCCTATTATTTTTGAAGGCCTTAATTAAAAGTTTCCAACATTTAATTCATTTATCGAGTATGGAGAAATTAGATTAAATAAATAAATAAATAAGAGAAATTTGTTTGAGCCACGTGTCAAAATGACAAGCCACGCCAAGTCAAATTAAAAAACCAATGAAATTGTGCCACATGTGCAAGTGGCGTGTTATGTCCAATTAAATGTGGCCTTGTCACGCTTTAATCTAATTAGTTGGAAAGAGTTGGTTCTCATCACAACTCTTCTCTTCCACAACTATAAATATGAGTCTTCATAACTTAGAAAAAAGATCAGAAATCATAACAAGAAGCAAAAGAGAGCCAGTGGATCAAAAGCCGCAAATTTCTCTAAAGCAACGAAGTTCAAGTTCAAGATCAAGGACAAAATCAAATATAAGGTGTTTAAGATCAAGATTACAACTTGTTCTTAATATAATTAATGTACATTGTGATCACCAAAGCATTCGTGATAGATAAATCCAATCAAACTCAAAGGCGGTCCTTAAATTTATATACTGTTGGATAGAAGAATTAGAGGATTCATAGAGATTGTAACACTAAAATAATTTGAAATAAAATACTATGATTGTTGCAATATTTTTTCGTTTTGATTGTATTTTATAGATCCAAATTTATTTTGTCTACAAATTCTGGCAGCACAGTGAGACCATCTCTACCTCTCATCTCAACTTTTCAATCATCAAAGTTCAAGAATATCGCAATGGCTTCACAAAAAATCAACTTCATATCAACTTATACTAAGGCTGCTAATTTCAAGTTCTATGTTGATGTGTAAAGCATTCTCGATATTACCTTTGGAAACTTTGGGCCAATTACAAGGAGCAAAACAAACTCTTTAGGAAAACAAACACTTCAAGTGTCGTCCGCATCAACCCCTATTTTCGAATCTTCATCCTCAAAAGGAGCAAAATCCTCTACTAGTACGACCTGTAAAGGGAATGGCGCTGCCCAAAGGATCGAAAATATTCTTTCCCAACTTAGTTTATCTAAGTCAAGAAACCTTCATGCAAGTCGATGATGTTGACTTGAGCACTCAATCTACTCTATTCTCCATTAATGCGACTTCTAAGCTCTATCTAATTAATGATCCATTTCATTCTTCATCCTCTATGACGATCATGCAAATATGGTTATATAAGCTTCTACCATGGAAGAAAAACTTGCAAATTTGACGAAAGCAATTGAAGTCTTGTCAAAGCGTATGCAAGATCAAGATGCTAAACTTTTCAAGTTAATAAATAAATTGGATAGAATAGTAGAAGAAGAATCCACAGAAATACCTTTAAATCTTCAAAGGTCATAAGAGAAAGGAGACTCCTCCGAAAAGCAAGCAACGAAAACCAAGGAGATCCAAGTTTTCCCTAAAGGTCTAATTCCCATTGAAAGATTGAAGGACTTCATCATGGAGGCTATCAAAGATAAGCCTGAGTTATCGTCCAAATTTTCTCACATATACAAAGAATTGATAACTTGAAGATGCATATTGGTTATCAAACTTCTGAGTTGCAACAATTCGATGACAAGGGAAAATCAAAACAACACGTAATGCACTTTGTTGAAACTTCCAACAATTCTGGAAGGTACGATGATTATCTTGTCAAACAATTTGTTATATCTTTCAAAGGTAATGCATTCAATTGATAAACAAATATCGAATCTGGTTTTATCAATAGTCGTGAGCAGTTAGAACAAGAGTTTCTCAATCAATTCAATAGCACAAGATATATCATAAGCATGATCAAACTTAGAAATGCTCATCAGCGAAAGAATGAGCCAGTTATTGACTTTATCAACCGCTGGAGGAGCTTAAGCCTCAACTACAAAGATCACCTTAGCAAAACTTCTGGCATCGAAATGTGCATTCAAGGAATGCATTAGGGTCTTTGCTATATCTTACAAGACATAAAGCCCAAAATATTTTAAGAACTAATAACTCGGGCTCATGACATGGAACTACGTATGGCTACAATCGAGACCAAGGTCTACCTGTCTTTAAGCCTTACGATGAAGAAGAAGAACAAGAAGGCGAGGATAGGGGAAAGTTTTTATCTGAAAATGAAACCGAAGAGTCTATGCATGTCACTATGCTCCACAAAGCATGAGCCTAAACTACAATTTATAATGCTCCTAAATGCACGAGCCTAAACTGCACGTTATAATGCTTCTTGGCATATAAGGCTATATTATATATCACGAAGCTCCCGAAATTTGAAGTAAATATTTAAGACGTAAAGCTCTTCAAATTCGAGCAAAGTATTCAAGTCGCAAATCTCTTCAAACTCGTGCAAAGACTCAAGCCGAAAGCTCTTCAGAGTCGAACATAGACTTCAAGTCGCAAAGCTTTCAAAATTTGAGCCAAACATCAAGTTCAAAAGCTCTTCAACTTTGAGCTAAATCTTCAAGTCACGAAGCTCTTCAAATTCGAGCAGAACTTCAAGTTAAAGTTTTAAAATTTTCCAAGTCTTCAAGTTACAAAGCATTTCCAACTGTAAGTTAAATCTTCAAATTTCAATGCTCCTGGACACACGAGCCTAAACTGCATGTCATGAAGCTCTTCAACTTTGAGTAAAATCTTCAAGTTGCAAAGCTCCTCAGCTTAAACTGCAAGTGGCTACAATCCTTAATGTATGAGCATAAACTGCATGTCGCTCGTGGATGCAAAAGCATAAACTGTGTACGGCAAAAAAAGAAAGAATAAAAAAGCCTGTTATGTTGAAAATCTCAAAAGAGTCGCCACAGGAAAAAGTTAGGACATAAAAAAAGAGAAGAAAAAAAACTCACCCATTCTAAACTACGGTATGACTTGATCATCTTCACTGAGGCACGTAGGCAACTAAGAGTTTCATTCTATGTTCGCATGAGTTCAAAAATATATATCACCCCGAGCATTATTCGAATTGAAGTATAATGGAATATAAACACTTGATTGGCACTTAAAAATCTAACTTGCATGTATTCTTTTATTAAACTTTGTGCTTTATACGATAGTGGTGATTCAATAGGGGAAAGCTTCCATAGGAAATAGACATCTCTGATGGGATAATTATAGTATTCTAGAAAGTGGCAAAGTATTCAAGTTGAAGTCTACAAGTCCACTGGTCTTCAAGCTGAAGATTTCAAGTTTGCCCATCTTCAAGTTGAAGTATTCAATCCTTCCAAGTCTTCAAGTTGAAGTTTGTAAGTCTTCCAAGTTTTCAAGTTCGCTAATTCTTCAAGTTAAAGTTTTCAAGTCCATCGCTCTTCAAGTTGAAGTGTCAAAATCTGCCAAATCTTCAATTTGAAGTCTTAAAGTCTACAAAATTTTCAAGTTTGTTGGTCTTTAAGTTGAAGTCTACAAGTTTGCCTAGTGTCCGAGTCGATATCATCAAATCCACCAAGTCTTCAAGTTAAGGCTTTAGAATTTTCCAATCTTAAGTTGGGTGTTTAAGTCCTTTTGTACATTAAGTTGGCCTTTTGCGGGATTTTCCTTAAAGGAACTATAATTTTCCATCTTTAGGTGGACGTTTAAGACCCTTTACATCTTAATATGGCCTCTTTGCGGGTTTGTCCTTAAAAGGAACTATAATTTTTCAATCTTAAGGTGGACGTTTAAGTCCCTTTGCATCTTAATTTGGTATCACGATCCGGAATCCCTACCACCGGTACCGTGATGGTGCCTAACATAATACTTGCTAGGCAAGCCAACGTTAGAGATTTATTATCCAATTCCTTTACATTTCAGTGATTAACAATAAGCAAGCTAAAACAAGTTGAAATAAATGTAGGAAGTAAATAAATAACAACTTTGATTATATACTATTACTAACCAGAATTCGGAGTCATAATTCACGAACATTCTAAGATTTTACTCTAAGTATTTGTCTGAAAGAAAATACAACTGTTTGCGAAATAAAGAAAACAGTAAAGTATGAGGTATAGAAGGGGAAGATAGGGCCTGCAGACGCCGACAGGTCTACCTTGGGTCTCCTAGATGATAAATCCTATAGCTAACCTCTCGATTAGCTCGAACTAGTTCCAAAATATGTATAGGAAGTGCAGAGTACAGTATTAGTACAACCGACTCCATGTACTGGTAAGTGCCAGACCTAACCTCGATGAAGGAGTGAGGAGGCTACGGTGGGGCAATCACAATATAACCTGCATACAGTATATAATAAAAGAAGAAAGAATGATAGGATAAAATAAAGCAGTAACTTGCAAGAAGTGAATACAGTTCTCGAATCATATCCTAAATTTTCAGCTACTACCAATCCTTAAGTGCAATGTAAGACTACTGTACAGTTAACACAGTCAAGAAAAAGTATAAACATATAAGTTGTTGCTGCATGCAACCCGATCCCACTGTACATCTCATCTTCTTTCCTTATTTCTTCTTATTAACATAAACAACAGAATATAAATAAAAGTGTTGTGGCGTGCAACCCGGTCCTACTATATCACAATAATCACATTCACAGTTCACCCTTAATCCACCAAAATTCACCCTTATTACACCTTAATTCACCCTTATTACACCTTTTGCGGTGCACAACCCGATCCCACCATATCATTGTCAGTTATTCAGTACGTACGTAAATTTCACAATTCGAATCAAATAACCCTCCATAAGGCTTAACTTCCAACCAAATAATTAGGAAGCTTGTACACTACGAAACTTTACACAAGTAATACTACTCAGTGAGACCAATCCAGAATATATCATAAAAGTACCAATAACCAGCCTAAGCAAATAATAGGAGACAACGAAGCTATGGAATAACTAATACCTTCAACAAGGAGAAACAATGTCTATCATGTAGCAATTAAGCATGGAAATACAAATAAAGCATGTAGCAGTTATGACAGGGAAGACAATATGAGAAGAACGGGAAAGAAACAGGCAAAAATAGATAAATTGGCGGTGCATAAGTACTCGTCACCTCACATATATGCCGCTCATATGGATTTCATATAGCAAATAAGTCAAGGGTTCCTAATCCCTCGATTCAAAGTTATACACGACACTTACCTCGCTCTACGAGCCACTCAATGCTCAACTACCGCTTTTCCTCTAGTATCCACCTCCAAACCACTCGTATCTAGTCACAGTCAACTCAATAACATCAATTATTGCTAAAGGAATCAACTACAAAGCATAAATTTAGATTTCCCAAATGTTTCCCCAAAAAGTCAAAAATCGTTCCAGGCCAGCTTGGTCAAAACTTGAGGTTCGGACCAAAATCCATTTACCCATTCACCCTCAAGCCCTAGTATATAATTGGTTTTGGAATTTGACCTCAATTCAAGGTCTAAATTCCCAATTTTTCATATCCCTAGTTTCTACCCAAAAACCACCAATTCTACCATGAACACTCTAGATTTTAGGTTGAAAATTCATGAAATGTAATGGATAATTGAAAGAAAGTAGTTTAGAATCACTTACCAACAAATTGGGGAAGAAAGTAGCTTGGGAGAATCGCCTCTAGTTCTTCTAGTTTTGACATTTTGAAATATGGCCAAAAATCCCGTTATAGAACTATTTTATCACTGGGCATCAGTGTTCATCACGTTCGCATGAACACTTATGCATTCGCAAAGAGCTACGCCTTAATGGCTTGCGCGATCGCGAGAGGCTACATGTGTTTACGAAGGTTTAGCCCCCCTGACCTTCGCGTTCCTGGGACAAGACCCGTGTTCACATAGTGTAACCTCAAGTTCCCCAACCCAGCCCATCAACTGCTATGCATTTGTCACGAACCAATTTAGGATTGTGACCGGCGCTTAGGATTAAATGCTCCCAAGTAATCTTCATTGGTATTTTACAGAAAATTGGGCAGAGTTTCCCCTATTTTTGGACTATCCCAAAAATTTCCCTCTCTCAAATCAACAACCAAACATCCTAATGTAACGAGCCGACCGGTCATTTTGATCCCCAACGCGTCGTTCAGCAGGTTGAGGCCATGAGCAGCTTCATTTCAGGTATTAAGACTTGTACGCATGGTCGGAATTGAATTCCGGGAAGTTCGGAGTTGATTTGGAGAGAGAATTCTCATTTCAGAAGCTTTAAGTTGAAAGAATTGACTAAGATTGGATTTTTGAGTAAACGACCTCGGAATCGGAATTCGAAGGTCCAAGCAGGTTCATATGATGATTTTGGACTTGGGCGTATGTCCGGATCAAGTTTCGGAAGACCCGAGAATGTTTTGGAACCTATTATGGAAGTTAGCATTTTTGGAAGAATTTCATAAGTTTGGGTTGAGGTGCATTCCAGTGTTATCAATGTCCGTTTGGTATTTTGAGTCTGGGAATAGATACGTATGGTGATTCTGGTGTTGGGATCATGATCGGAAGTGAATTCGGAGGTCTGTGGGTCATTTTGGAGTCATTTGGATAAATATAGAAGTTTGAAGGTTTTTGAGAAGTTTGATCGAAAATGGACTTTTTGATATCGGGGTCGGATTTCGGTTTCGGAAGTTGGAGTAGGTCCGTAATGTTGAATATGACTTGTGAAAATTTGAGGTCAATCGGATGTGATTTGATAGGTTTCGGCATCGAATATTGATCTAAATTTCTCAAGTTCATCAAGTTTGATTTGGGGTATGAATCGTGATTTTAGCGTTGTTTGATATGATTTGAGGCCTCGAGCAAGTTCGTAATGTGTTTGGGACTAGTTGGCTTGATTGGTTGGGGGCCCGGGGGCCTCGGATGGATTTCGGATGGTTAACAGATCAATTTTAGAATTTGAAGAAGAAGTGATCAGCTGCCTTCTGGTGTAACCGCACCTGCGAGGCTTGGGCCGTAGGTGCGGAGTCGCAGAAGCGACCTTCGTGTCGCAGAAGCGAAAATGAGTCAGCTAGGCTGGAACCGTAGGTGCGTAGGATTTGACCGCATCTGCGCAAGTGTAGAAGCAAGATGGAGGACCGCAGAAGCGGTGATTGGCACAGGTGCGATTGAGGCTCCGCAGATACGGACTCGCAGAAGCGGCAAGGAGTCCGCAAGTGCGAATCTGCTGGGCAGAATTCATTAAATAGCGGGGTTTGGCCATTTTTCTCATTTTTCTCTATTTTGGGGCGATTTTGGAGCTTCTTGAGAGGGGCTTCCACCTAGAAACTTGGATGTAAGTTAATCCTACCTATTATGAGTTTAATGCATTGATTATGTGTAGATTTTTACATGGAAATTAGTGAAAAACTTGGAGTTGAGGAAAAAACCTAGAAAATTGGTATTTTTGGAGTTTTACCACGATTTTGGATATGAAATTAAGAGTAAATTATATATTTGAGTTCATGAGATTATGGGTAAAGTTTATCTTCAAAAAGTTTTAGATCCGGGCACGTGGGCCCGAGGGCGATTTTGTCAACTTTTTTGATCGGGGTTAGGAATTGTTATAAATTGGATTAATATGAGTAGTTGATCGTATATTAATGGATTTGCGTAATTATTCGCTAGTTTTGGAGCATTGTGAATTGAATTGAGTCTTCGGAAAGGCGTGGAAGGCCGGTTATAGAACTTCAGAGCAAGGTGAGTCTCCTTTCTAATCTTTGTAAGAGGGAATTGTCCCCATAGGTGAGTTAATTCGTTATGTGCTCCTATTTGTGGGGGCTACGTACGCACGAGGTGACGATAGTCCGTGCGTAGCTACTATTATGCTTAAGTCCGGGTAGTGTAGGACCCAAAAGCATGTCTTACTAGTAATATATGAAATCTTGTTGTCAAATTGAATTGCCTAAACATATTGAAATGTATAAAAGAGTTTATAAAAACTAGACATTGTTTCTTGACTTTTAAAAAGGAGAGTTTTCCTTTCTTGGATGATTGATTCCCTGATGTTTTCTTGATTGACTGTTTGGAGTATTTATTTAAATTTAACGGAGTCGCATGTATGATTCGCGAGTGGGGTAATATATGCATCTATGGTTTGCGCCATTCGAGATTGTGCACAGTTTAAATATTATTGGATCGGGCCGTACGACCTCGGCATGATTTGCGCATGCTTGTATTGCTTGCCGTGAGATTTATAGATGTTGATAATTGTTCTCCCTGTTCTGAGATAAATTCTTGAATGATGGAATTAAATATGGAAATTTCCTATTGGTAAAAGAACTGTTTAATTTGCCTCATGCTATAGAGTTAAAGTCATTTTATGAATATTTTTGACTCATTACATTATTGGTATATTATTATTGGACCATTAGTAAGTGTCAAAGTCACCATCTCGTCTCTACTTCTTCGAGATTAGGCGGGATACTTACTGAGTACACGTTATTTTTGTACTCATACTACACTTGCTGTGCATTTTGTTGCACAGGGACATGTATTTCTAGCGGCCTACTGGGTGTACCATCATGGATGGTACATAGACTAGGTGGGCTGTATTTATCGAGGCGACCCACAACCAGTGTAGTCTCTTTCAGCATATTGTATTTACTTCTGTCCAATTTGTATTCCTGACAGTGATTGTACTTAGTTCGATCCTCTTAGTAATTGCTCATGCACTTGTAACACCGGGTTCTGGGATGATTGTGGGATATCTTGTATTATATCTTGCATTAATTCCTTAACATTCATATTTGAATAGAAATGGTTATCTTTTACTGGTAAAATTGAAGGAAAACTATGATTTTCAAAATTATCAAAACGAGAATTAATTAAGTATTTTGGTTGGCTTGCCTGACAGTGGTGTCCGACGCCATCACGACCTTTAGTAAAATTTGGGTCGTGACACCTAATATCATACCAAACAATTGACAACCTATCAATCAACCAAAACGAGTCTCCACCATTACTAATCAACCCACTAACAACCAGAAATACTAATTTATCTCCAACCTTGATAATAAAGAACGGTACTCAACATAAGACTATAATGACAAAATAATACTCATGACACTAAAAGAATGACCATGGAGCGACTCTAAGAGTTCAAAGAAAAGACCATAACAATAAATAAAATCTCCGCCCATGCGAACAAGTGCGAGGCTCACCAAGCACTATCAACCTGTGCGCTCTAATTAACAAAATCTTCGTCTGCGTCAACTGCTGTCTCTGTAAAAAAATTTAGCGGAGAATGAGTCGTTAGCTCAGTGAGTAATAATACTTAACCACAACCGTTTTTATTGGGGACAAGTCAGAAAACATGCCAGTATCTCAAACAAAAAATAACATCAAAATGCCCTTTAAGAAACAATAAATAATTTTCAGTCTAATCATGCTTTTCTTATAGTACAATACCATTAACAGTTCAGTAATAAGCTCGGTAACCACTGTATAATATCAATATTCACATTTGGGAGGTTTTAATGAACGAATCATATAATCGGTATAACTGTGGACTTCTTCGCAAGAAGTCAAATATAACGGTAGTCCCTACTTGAGGGAAATAGGTAACAGAATGCTAGTTCTACCTTCCCACTAGCGAGGGCTATAACTGAACTCTGTAATCGGTAAATACAAGGTGCACCAGGTCTAACGAACCCGCCGTTAGCTACGGGATCCTTCAAAGTATACTCCCATTTATACTTGTCTCTGTATCCGTATATACTCATAGAAAAATATTTTAAAATAATATAGGGCATTTCGGTTATTATCAAATGATAACAGTAAAACAGATCTAGTGACAACGACAATATTTAAAACAACGGTAATCATTCCAAATAACTATTTCGGTATCATATCATGTAAAAGACTTATCCCACATGCAACTCAAAGTAATTGGTAACATATTCATATTAAAAATCATGTGTAAATCATGCAAGTTATGAAAATACAAATTGCGGTAAGATTACTACTCATAATACTCGTATGAAATACCAAACTCGTCACCTCGAGCGATCCGTACAACTTTCTTCAATCAATATATAACCACATAATATCTTTATTATGTTAATTTCCTTATTTAGGCTAATTCATAGCTATTTTAGAAAACCCAATCATCGGGGTTCATGTTTGAGTCTAAATTTTTGGATTTATATTTACCCATGATATCAGCAATATAAATTAGTCCAAAAATCTTTTAAATAAAAAGGTATTTATATTTAATCATAGAACTGGTCCATAATTCTATCAATTTCAAACTATTTAGTATAATTTATTCCTCTAGAAGTAGACCTATTAGTGCTTAAACCAAACCCTTATAGCCTTGTTATCTCCATAATAATTGTATATTTCCTTTTATATAAGAGAAAGTTGATATTGAATTCCTTTGTACTACATGAAATTGCATAAATATAGTGAAATAATTCAACAGACGAGGAGAAGAAGTTAATCTCTTGAGTTGAAGGAGTGCTTTAATACATTCAATTTCAACTCCCAATTCTTTTTAATGCCTTTACCCAAAGCTTTCTTCTTCTTCTTCCTTTTTGCTTTCTACGGCTTTTGCTTCAGAAAGCATTTGAAAGCTTTGTTTTAACTCTTTTTTTCATTCTTTTCTAATGGGCTTCGGCCCTTAATTTAAATCCCTTTTTTTGTTTTGTTTATTTATTTAGATCTTTTTTTTCTATAGATAGATTCTTATATTATTATTATTATTATTATTATTATTATTATTATTTTGCTAATGACCAATACACCCTTATTAAAATATAGAGTATTACATCCTCCCCACCTTAAGAAATTCGGTCCCCAAATTTAACTCAAGTTCGTACCTGTAGACTGAAACAATGGGGATACTTCGATTGCATATCTTTTTCTACTTCCCAAGTAGCTTCTTCAATGGTATGATTTCTCCATAACACTTTAACGAACATAATTTCTTTTGACCATAGCTTTCTTACTCAACTATCAACAATTGCCATCGGATCCTCCTCGTAAGACAACTTTTCATAAAGCAGTATAGCAGGGGCTTCAATTATCTGAGATGAGTCGGATATACATTTTCTTAGAATTGAGACATGAAAAACTGGATGAATAAAGGACAACATAGGAGGAAGTGCCAAACAATAAGTCACAGCTCCTACTCGGTCTAGTATCTTATACGGTCCTATAAACGTAGGGATCAACTTGCCTTTTTTCCCAAATCGCATCATACCTTTCATAAGAGAGACTCGTAGGAACACTTTGTCTCCAATTGTGAACAATAAATCTCTTCTTCTCTTATCAGCATAAGACTTTTGTCTACTTTGAGCTGTAAGCAATCTCTGTCTGATCAATTGGAATTTGTCCATAACTTCTTGTATTAAGTCGGGTCCCAATAAGTTAGTCTCACCAGCTTCAAACCATTTGATAAGAGAACGACATATTCTACCATATAATGCTTCGTATGGTGCTATTTGAATACTGGAGTGGAAGCTATTGTTGTAAGCAAATTCAGCTAAAGGTAGATAAGCATCCCAACTACCTTCAAACTCAAAAATGCAAGCTCTCAACGTATCCTCCAAGATCTGTTTAGTACGTTCAGACTGCCCGTCTATCTGTGGATGAAATTCAGTACTAATATCTACTCGTGTACCTAAGGCTTCTTGAAAAGATTTTCAAAAGCATGAAGTGAATTGTGATCCTCTATTAGAGATGATAGATACTGGAACTCCGTGAAGTTGGACAATTTTGTTCATAAATATCTGTGCATACCTCACTCCACCATATGTAGTCTTCACTAGCAAAAAGTGTGCTGATTTTGTTAGTCAATCTACAATTACCCACACCAAATCATAACCTCTAAGGGTTCGTGGTAGACCGGTGACAAAATCTATAGTAATTCTTTCCCATTTCTACTCTGGAATCTCAATTTGTTGTAGTAGTCCTGCGGGTCACTGATGCTCCCTCCTTGACCTGCTGGCAAGTCAAACAACTAGATACAAAGTTAGCAACATCTTTCTTCATACCTTCCCACCAATAAAATTGCTTCAGGTCATGGTACATTTTTGTGGATCCAGGATGTATAGTGTATTTAGAGTTGTGGGCTTCTTCAAGAATAGAATGTCTAAACCCATCTACATCTGCTACATATAGCCTGTCACCCATTCGAAGCACACCATCACTTCAATAATCATGTCCTTACTTTTACCAGCTAAGACCTTATCTCTGTATTTGCATAATCGCTCATCCTCATATTGGGTGGCCTTAATGCGCTCAACTAGTAAAGACTTAGCCTGAGCACAAGCCAACAATGCCTTTGAATTTCTGACACTAAATCTGATACCTGTATCTTCTAGTCTCTGAATATCTTTGGCCAAAAGTCTTTTTGTAGGAGCTATATGTGCCAAACTCCCCATAGATTTTCAGCTCAATGAATCAGCCACCACATTGGCTTTTCTAGGATGATACAAAATAGAAAAATCATAGTCTTTGAGTAGTTCCATCCAATGACGCTGCCAAAAATTTAGATCTCTCTACTGAAAGATATACTTCAGACTTTTATGTTCAGTATAAATCTTACGAGTTTTGCCGTATAAATAATGTCTCCAAATTTTTAGAGCAAATACCACTGCAGCCATCACCAAATCATGTGTAGGATAGTTTTGCTCGCGCTTTTTCAATTGTATTGAAGCATAAGCAATAACGCGACCATTTTGCATGAGAACACATCCTAATACCACCCTCGACGCGACACAGAACACCGTAAATCCTCCGGAACCTGATGGTAAGGCTAATATTGGTGTAGTTGTCAAACATGTTTTGAGTATCTGAAAGCTCTGCTCACATTCCTGCATCCACTGAAACTTTGCATTTTTTTTTTGTTAGCTTAGTTTGTTGCGCTGCTATTCTGGAGAATTTCTGTACAAAATGCCTGTAATAGCCTGCTTAGCCTAAAATATTGCGAATCTCTGTTGGAGAAGTATGCCCGGTCCATTTCTGCACAACTTCTGTCTTCTTAGGATCTACCTTAATTCCATATTTGGAAACAACATGCCCCAAAAAATGATACCGAGTCTAGCCAAAATTCACACTTTGAGAACTTAGCATAAAGCCGATGTTCTCACAATGTTTGCAACACAGTCCCGAGACGATCCTCGTGTTCTCCTTGGCTACGGGATTATATCAGGATATCAACAATAAATACTATTACAAATTTATCCAAAAATGGATTGAACACCCGATACATTAAATCCATGAATGCTGCTGGAGCATTAGTTAGTCCGAAAGGCATCAAAAGAAACTCATAGTGCTCGTATCGAGTTCTGAAAGTAGTCTTAGAAATATCTTTATCTTTGATTCTAAGTTGATGATAACCAGAATGGAGGTCAATCTTTGAAAAGTGGGAAACTCCTTGTAACTAATAAAACATGTCGTCTATATGAGGCACATGATATTTATTACGTATTGTTATCTTATTCAACCGCCTGTAGTTAATGAACATTCTCAGGGATCCATCTTTCTTCTTTACGAATAGTACTGGTGCACCCCATGGTGATACACTATATCTAATAAAACCCTTTTCTGACAAATCCTGTAACCGTTACTTTAGCTCCCTCAACTCTACTTCCATTCGGCATGGGGGTATTGATATGGGTTGTGTTTCAGGAAGCAAATCAATACCAAAGTCTATTTCTCGTATTGGAGGCAATCCTGGTAAGTCCTCAGGAAATACATCAGAAAACTCTCTCACTACTGGTAAATTTTCTATACTAATTGTTTCCTTTCTTGTGTCATTTACAGTAGCTAAGAGACCCAATCAACCTTTCTTTAGAAGTCGTTGAGCCTTTATGAAATATACAATTTTGCAAGTCTCTGGAACCTGACTCCCTCTTAGAATAAAACTGGGTTCATTTGGTATCTCAAACTTTACGATATTTGCATGACAATCGACTATAGCATAGCAAGAAAATAACCAATGCATTTCCATCAGCATGTCAAAGTCAATCATATCAAGTACAATAAGGTCAGCTAGAGTATCTCTACCCTCAACCCAAATCTGACAAACACGATACACATATTCAGCTAATAGAGACTCTCCAACATGAGTAGCAACTAGAAAAGGATCATTCAATAGCTCAGGCTGTCTACTAAACTTCAAAGCAAAGTACGAGGACACATAGGTGTGAGTAGATCCCAGATCAATCAACGCAAGTCCATCAAATGAACAGACAGAAAGAATACTTGTAACCATAACATTTGAGGCTTGAGCATCCTGTCTAGTAAATGCAAAAACTCCCACCTGGCCTCTACCAGCATTCCCTTGTCCTTGATTCACAATAGCACGATCTCCAGAACCTCGACCTCTATTTCCTGTACCTGTAGCACCTGAAGTATTACGAGTAGTCTGAGTCGGTGCAGCTGACTGAATAGAAGCCTGGTTGAAGTTTCTCGGAGGTTGAGGGCAATCCCTCAAGTGATGTCCCAACTGGACACACCTAAATCACTCTCTAGTTAGAACATGACGTTGGCCCAAATGTGATCTACCACAGGTCTGGCAGACTAGAGTAGTGGCATATATTTGCCCAAAATTATAATGTCCAGATGCTGATGGTCCCCTAGTACCTGTTGATACCCAATTTTCTCTGTATTTTTTAATATTAAACATACCTTCAAAATAGCATGTATATGCATATATAAGTATGTCCCAATATTTTATTATTTTTTTCTAATTTTAAAAATATTTTTAAATTAATTTATTGCCTTATTTTATCAAAAAAAAAACCCAATAATTATTCCCCAAATTATCATTTTGGTAATTCATTTATTGTATTCTCATATTTACATTAAAATATGGCCAAAATAATTTTTGTATATTTTTATAAATTTTCTTAGTATTTTTAAGCTGAATTGCACCTAATTGCAATACTGGCCTCTTTTAAGATTTAATTGTATTTATAGTTATAAAATTGACTCTAATATTTTTAATTTAATAATTATGTATTGTTAATCATTTTAGTGCCTTTAATTTACTTTCATAAATTATTTTACTATTTATTATAAAATAAATGAGGGAAAAATGGCTATTTAAATGATAGCCCATTTGCATTTCAATTTTAGCAGGATTTGAACCTCTAATTAAACCCAATTACTAAACCCAATTACCCAGCATAATTACCTAATCTACCCGATCCACGACCCTTTTAAATAACCCGCCCGGACTCTCCTTTTAATCCGAGCCGTTGATCACTTAGATCAACGACTCATATTTGCCCCTTCCTTTTTTAACCCGACCTAACCCCTAAACCTAATCATTTCCCTTTTGTAGACGCCCTTGAATTCCCCCCTTTCTCTCAATTCTCTCTCGAAGCTTCTCAAACCCTAGCCGTCCTCCTCCACTTCCACCCTAAAATCACCGGAATCCATGGCTTCCAAGGCCATCGAAGTCCTGTACCGGCCTCCTATAACTCTTACACTCCTGCTTACTATGGTTTCAAGGTCAAACCTTGAAGAATCTTGGCCCATATTTGGTTTCGTTCGAGTTCTATGGCTGTCTCCGACATTGCTCCGGCCAGCCATGGCTGTTTAAGTCTGATCTTGACATCCCTTGCTCAGATCAATGACCTTCCATGCCTTTCTCACCTTCTGGGTTTCTTCTGAAGCCCTAGCCATTTTAGGTTCTTCTGATTTCTTTAGATCTATTCTAGATCTGTGTTTATCTTTAAGCTTCCAAACATTTTTAAGTTTCTTTCAAAAACTCTGCTTTCAAAGCCTTTATCTTTTCCGATTTAGGATTTTTTAGAAGTTTCTCTGATCTTTAGCATGTTCTACTGTGATTCTTATGTGTTGCTTATACTGTGTTTCTTATGAGTTTCTTCTATTTTGTTTCTTCTATTGTGTTTCTTCTACTGCATTTCTTTATGAATTTCTTCTATTATGCTTCTTTATGTCGTTCTTCTATTGTGTTTCTTATGTTGTTCTTTTACTGGAAAATGCACGTTAAAAGTCTCAGTTCCTTTATGAGATTTCTGAACTTATTTCGTTAGTATTTTTTGCCTTGATTACTTTTCCTTTCATCTCTACACTTGATTGATGGAAAAACCCTAAAATTTGGGGTTTCATCCGAGTATTGAGACTATTCACTATGTGATTTGCTTGTTCTTTATCTTTGAACTTGTTTGATTTCAAAACCCTAACTCCTTTGGACCTATTCGAGTTTCTGAAGATTGTTTCATCTACTGCTCGACTGAGTTTCGAAATCTTTTTTCAACCTTTGTTTCTTTATACGATTCTGATTTCCTACTAAAGTCTTCTAGGGTCTTTCTACTGGACCCTCTGCATGTTATTTGATACTCTCCCTTTTCTTTGTCACTAAGATGACTACCATGTTCCTATAGTTCACTACTTACTTTTGTGATTGCATAACGCTTTTTCTTTGTCCTAAATTCAGCCTCGCATGCCTAACACTTGTGTACTCTTTATATATGCTGAGCTTCCCCTCTAAAATGACTTTTAATTTTTGATTGATTTCAGACCTCCTTTGTGTAAGTCTGATTGATTCTTTCCTTGTTGTGCTAATTTCCCTGTTACTTGGTTTGATTTGAAAACTTTCCTTAGCCTTTCTGACTTGGTATACCCATGAACCAGTAATTTCGAATCCCTGACTCCTTGATATATGTACTGATTGATTTTATTGGGTATCTTACCTTATTTGTTTAACCGTGTATTTTAAAGATTCTTCCCTTAATTAAACTCCTATGTATTTACTCCTAATTGCCTACTTTGCACAAGATGCTTACTCAATCTCTTTTCTTAAATGATTTTTGTTCATTACCGTTTAAATTTGAACTCCTTAATTAAAGGAAGTTCTTCTACTGATTGATTTTAATTGGTACACGGTTATTTCTTACCTTATTTTTTGCTTGTTTTCACACTATAAATACCTGGTCTTTCATTGACATAACACACACGAACACTCTTAGTTTTCTGAACTCACACACACATTCAAAAGCATTCTCTCTTGTTACTTGTGTTATGGCCTGTTTTCAAGTACTGCTACTGCTGTATTTTGCTTCTTTGAGACTGGTATGTCCTCATTAAGGTTTTCAACAATCACAACAATGTGTTTATTTACTACCTTTACCTGCATGTCTGCCTACTGCTTATGTATAGTTCAATGCTTACTTTAGCATGCTGTAATTGCCTTCTGCCTATTCTAAATCTATTGTGAATCCCAAAACCCCACTCCCTATGTGTTTATGCTATGGTTTGAGGCATGGTAGTACTGAAAATTATTGTCCATGACTCAAACTTGATCCCCTAGGATCCTAGCCTCTAATATGATATGTTCTGACAGACTTATAGGCATGCCAGCATCCTCCATTGCTGGGCATGCCTAAAGCTTGCCCTAGCTTAAGCAATAGGCTCTTTTCAATTCCCCTATTCCCTGAACCCCTTTTGTGTATCTGTTTGTAGCTGTTTCCCTCTCCTTTATTCCTTAGAATTCTGTTCTTCACTTGCACTCTTTCTTAGACTTTACGTTCTTCCCCCCTTTTGTGAGCCTTGCCTTGGGACCCTTTGAACTCCCTCTCGACTTGGACACTTGAGGGCTGGCCCTTCTACACTGTACTTGTCCCTATTCTGGTGATACAATTTGGGTGTGAGCACTTTCCGAAGTCCCATTGAGGCTCTTAGGGAACTTTGACATACTTAGATTGGAGAAAGCTTTGGATCAGTGGTCTTTGACTTGGTCTATATCATAATTCAGACAGGAAGTCTGAATCTGGCTCTCCTTTGGTTGTACTTTTTTTTTTTCCTTTTCTGATGCACTTTTTATTCATTCTAGTTTGTAATAAGCGCTTGGGGCTGGCTAGTGAAAAAGGGTGGGTAATTATGCATGCAAATGGTAGAAATCATGCCTATAGGTCTACTACAATTCCGCATATTTAGATACATATAGAGATCATGTCTATAGGTCTATTATAATTTTGAATATTTCAAATACATATAGAAATCATGACTATAGGACTACTATATTCCTGCATATCCAACCTTCATATAGAAACCATGTCTATAGGTATTTTGAATTCTGCATATTCAAATAGAAATCATGCCTATAGGTCTATTCTGAATTCTACATATCCAACTTCGTATAGAAATTATACATATAGGATTGTTCACTTCTGAATATTCAATTACATCTAGATACCATGTTTATAGGTCTTAAACAAATTCCGCATATAGATACCATGTTTATAGGTTCAAAACAAGCCTCATGCATTTAGATACTATGTCTATAAGGCTTCCGCATTTTTACCCATGTCTACAAAGTTTAAAATCAGCAGCGCATAGAAAGCATGCCTATAGGAATTTCTAACTGAATCTGATTTGCCTCACTCAATGTTAGATATAAAATCAGTAATAATGAATACTGTCAGTTGCAGAACTTGTAATCGATGCGTTTAAATTAAGCATCTCTTTAATAATCTGAATCCCTCGCTTAACCAAAGTTTAGCTATCAAGATCCAATTTCTCCTCCGTTGGGTTTCGTGATGGCACCTAGTCTTAAGGACTAGGTAAGCCTAATAATTGCGGAATAACAACCATGAATAATAACATCTAAAATTCTTCTGTAATAGAATTCTTATACAATGAACATCTTCCAAAAACTCGGAAGTACAAGTCATAAGCTCTATAGAGTTTTTCGCTACCATTTCCAAACACAACCATAAGAAAATAAGTACAGTAGTGAGAATATAAAATAATAAGGTGACTCCGAAGACTGCGAACACTACAACAGGGCTACCTTGAGTCTCCGCAGGAAGAATCTGCGCAGCTACTAGCGAACAATACCTGGATCCGCACAAAAGAGTGCAGAGTGTAGTATCAGCACAACCGACCCCATGTGCTGGTAAGTGCCTATCTAACCTCGGCGAAGTAGTGACAAGGCTAGGACCAGAGTACCAAATAAACCTGTGCAATATAGCATACAAAATAATAGAAAGAAGATAATAATGGTGTCAACAATGATCAACTAGTGATATAAATAGCAGGCAACAAGAACATCATAAATATTTCTCAACACATAATAAATACAAGTGCAATCAATTAATCAAGTCCTTTAAATATAAATCTTTCGCCTATAAACCCTTCAAGTAATAATCTCTAAGTCAATATGCTTTTGAATAAATATATTTTGAATATATTTCCTTTCGAGTAAAGGTCACCTTGTGATTGTTCATTTCAAAATCATAAATAATATAAGTCTCAACCCTCTTTCACATTTTTACGGCACCTAGTGCCCTTATTTATATCACAATTGCATGGATAACTCACGTGCCATTAAATAAAACCATAATATTTTTCCCGACACCTTATGCCCACATATTTTTGTCTCACATTGCACAACAATATTCTCATATTACTCACTTAATAGTTTCCACACCCAATACAATTAAGAATATATTCAAGGAGCCTCATTCACTTAACATAAAGTAGAGTACTGCTTCCAACTCAATTAGAAAATCAACAAGAAAAGATGAAGTTATTTTTATAAATTATTTGAGTTAAAAATGTAACAATTGTTGAAAGTGAAGCATTGAAATATATATATAAATAAGGCGAGGTATTGTAAACACTATGGGTTCCAACACAAGGGATCACAGCCGTAAAGGAATCTAAACCATTAAGACACTTGAATTGATAACAACAATTACAACGGAGACAAAATATTCATGGAAGGAGTACAACTCAGCATAGAGATAACATCCGGGGATCTCCTAGGATACCGTCCTGTAGTCCCCAAATATAAATATCCAGTGGATCTCCCGGGTGCAGTCCCGTAGTCCAACTCATAAATGTGCGGGGATGTACTGGAATCCCGATCCGTAGTCCCAAATGTAAATACCCAATATTGGGGGAATCTATCGGGGCATTCCCGTAGTTCCATATAATTGTGCAGGGAGATCTCTCGGGAATCTAACCCGTAGTCCCAAACATAGATGTGCAGGGGGATCTCCCGGGAATCTAACCCGTAGTCCCAAATGTAAATATGTAGGGGGATCTCCCGGGAATCTAACCCATAGTCCCAAATATAAACAGATAGCAACAACACGAAGAATATTCAAAACCGCCCAACAACCCAATCACAAGGAAATTCTACACCAAGAGTATGAATGCACGGCAACAAGAGAATCACAGGAAAAGCCAAGAAGCGTAATAACTTTTGAAAAACACCAAGACATAACAGGCACGTGATAACTACACTGACAACCACAACAATTTGTACACCTAGCATATTTACACGGGGTCATAGAGGAATTCACAATTTAGAGATAACAAAACGATAAGAAGAACAATCGATTCAATTAAAGCAAATAAGGCCAAGTAACAGGTAAGAATTAGAGGAAGGCTAACAACATTGTGTGGAGCAAATAGAGGTAACTTATGCAATTAGGTAACTCAATCACAACTTAAGCCAATGCTCTGCAATGTTCAACAATTCAATTCTCAACTTGAGCCAATGCTCTATAACGTTCAACAACTCAATTCTCAATTTGAGCCAATGCTCTACAATGTTCAACTAACAATAATACTTTCACAAGTCATATTTCTCAATAGAAATTATCATATAGAGCATATACAATACGAAACGTTATCACATTAATCAAAGTATAAGATCCACGGGAATGCTTAACACCAACATATAGATACTCGCCACCATGCCTATACGTCGTACTCAACAAATAACACATAACAAGTAGGACATAACTCCTAATCCCTCAAGCTAAGGTTAGACAAAACACTTACCTCGCTTTGCAACCAATCCAAAATCCTAACAAGCCTTTGCCTCGCGAATTCGTGCCCGAAATTCTCAAATCTAGTCATAAACAATTTGATTCAGTCAATAAAAATTATAGAAATTAATTCCATATGAATTTCTACATTTTCCTTTAACAATCTAAAATTTAACTCAAAATCGCTCGTCGGGCCCACGTCATGAATCCCAAAAAACTTATGAAATCCGAATACGCGTTCCCATATGAGTTCAACCATACAAAAATTATCGAATTCGGACATTGGATTGCCTTTCAAATCCTCAATTAATGTTTTGAAGATTTCTACCATTTTTAACCCAACCTTTACCTATTTGAACTCAACAATCTTCCCTTAACCTTATTGTTACAAGCATGTATAAATAATACTCAAACATCCATGAATCATCTTACTAATTACCCATTTCTATCTAGATTTTGAAATTGAAGAATTGGGGAAAAAGAAATTCTTACCTCCTTGATGAAGAACTTGAGGGATTTCAAGGTTTGGACAAGATTTTGATGAACCAAAACACTTATGCTTCTTTCTCTCTCTAAAAATGCTCCCCCTCTCTCTAAAACACCAAAAATACCCTAAAATATAAACCCTAAACGAGTTATATGAAATAGACGTCGGGTCAGAAAAACCATTTTTTGTACAGGCGCGCCGCGTTGGGCGTCGCAAGGGACGGCGTGGTAATGAAAAATGTGTTTAGAAACGAAATTGAAGGTGCTTTGATAATTTAGACAGCCGCGCCGCATGGGTCGGCGCATGATGCGGCGCAATAGTGTAAGATTCTGCGCTGCTTTTGTTAATTTGGTCATAACGTCTAGTAGGAGTGTCCAAATGACGAACGGTTTGAAGCGTTAGAAACTAGACTTGAAGATCTTTAATTTGATTAGCTGTTCATCACATAAAGCCTTTATACATATTTATATATGATCGTCCAAAGTGAGGTCTTGTGCGTCCTCATTTGCAACTTTAGTCTATTATGAAATTATCCAACTTGGCTTAGACTTAGGACTTTCTTTAACCCCATATATCTTATAGTACGCCTCGTACACTTGCTATCATATCCAATTGGTATCCATAATGGTAATAGACCTCTTCCACATATAAAATCATATAATTAGAACATGTCAACTTTCTTACTTCGCCAAAATGCGCCGAATTATCTTATGGACTTCCAAATCTAAATTCAGTCACACGCCTAAGTCCGAAATTACCATACGAAGCTATTGACATCATTAAAATTCTATTTTGGGGTCATTTTCTCAAAAGTCAACTCTCCGGTCAACTCTTTCCATTTGAGCTTCAAAATAAGATTTTTTTCTTTAAATTTAACTCCGAATATTACGAAAACCAAACTCGACCACACATGCGGGTCATGATGTGTGACATCCCGATCCGTCGTCTCATACATTCCCGTCCTGTTTTCCCCATTTTATTCTTCTTCATGATTCAATATATGTACTTGGTGAGTGTGAGTTGATTCGGATCGAGTTTGGTAGAAAACGGGAAAATTAGTCTCTTTAAGGAAGAACTAGTTTGGAAAAGTCAACCGGATGTTGACTTGTTAGTTAGAGGGCTAGGAATTTAATTCCGATGATTCGGTTAGCTCCGGGTGATTATTTAAGGCTTAGAAGCGCAATCAGAAGTAATTTTGGAGGTCCGGTGAAGAAGTTAGCCTGTTTTGGCGAAGTTAGTATTTTGGCGATTTCCGGTTGATAGGTAAAATTTTGATCCGGGAGTCGGAATGGAATTCTGAGAGTTTCAATAGCTTCGTTAGGTAATTTTGGACTTGTGTGCAAAATTTCAGTTGATTCGGAGGTGTTTAGGTCGGGTTTTTGATTGAATGCAAGTTTTGGAAGTTTTAGTTTAACTTAAGCTTTAATTTGATGAAATTTGGTAATTTTGATGTTAAAGATAGGTGTTTTGATGGAGCAAGTTTGAATGGGATATTAAAACATATCTGTGCCTCGGGTGTGTTTCGGATGCCCAACGGGTCATTTTTGGAAGATTTTTTTTGTTTTGAGCATAGACATGTAATGATCCAAAGGTCCATTTTTAGTTCAAGAGATCGAAATTTGATTTTGAGACTTCAAGAATTTAAATCATGAATTATAGGACTGATATGGAAAGTTTGGTCTAATTTCATCAAGTCACGATTGGGTTTTTGACACGAAACATGAGTTAATTATTTAACGAGCGAAACGGGTATTGAACTGAGTAAATGAGGTCCGAATTGAGTTTCGATTAAAGGGTTGTGTTCATATTATTATTTGTGACTCATAGGAACAAGAATCGTCGAATTCCGCGTTCGTATGATTGAGTTATAGCATTTTTAGTGAAATAAAAAGCTGCTGCAATTTTCTGGGACAAAATTGGTATTTTCGCTTCTGCGGTGAACAGTACCAGCAGAAGCGGGTGAACAGTAATTTTTCGCTTATGTGGTGAATAGTACTATAGAAGCGGTGAACAGTAACCGCAAATGCGAAAATCACTGGACATGTTATTTCGGGCAATCCGAGAGTTTTTCTCATTTTTGGAGCTAGGGAGCTCGGATTGAGGCGATTTTTGGACGATTTTGAAGAGGGTTTCGAGGGTTTTCATCATCTATGGATTCTTGGACTTAGATTATGTTATTATGGTGTGAAAACATGGACTAACACTGAAAATCCAAGGAATTAAAGGTTAAAAATCAAGAACTAGGGCTTGAATTTTGAAACCAAACAATTAGGATTTGAAGAATCAAACGAGCTCCGATTTTTGTGTTCTTTATATGTACGGACTCATGAGAGAACGAAGGACATTTTGGTATAAAAATTTTTGAGTTTCGAGACGTGGGCCCAGGGCTCGGGTTTTGTCAAATTCGTGAATTTCGATATTTTTCGGTTGTTTTCGATTGGGTATTTCTCTTTTGTATAATGCAACATATTCGTTGTAATTTTGGGCAGATTCGTCATGTGAGGAAGCAAATTTGAAAGGCAAGGGCATCGCGGAGTAGACTTTTGGCTGTCTTGAGGTGAGTAATGATTTTAAATGATGTCCTGATTGTTTGAAACCCCGGATTGCATAACATAGTGCTATGTTGAGGTGAGACACGCATTGTATGATGAGCGCGGGGTCATTTATTATTAGGGATTGTGAATTGGTCCATTTCGGTTGATATTTTACCGTGTATTTGACAAGGACTTGTTGTTTTTCACCATGATTTAGGCTTATTGCCATACTTGGGCTTCGTGCCAATTATTTGAAATCCTTTGTGAACTTCTATCACTATTTTCCTCACTAATTGAAATATTATTTGAACTCAGTCCAATTGAATTATACTATTTCATGAACTCAGCTACATTTATACTAAACTCGAGATTTAAATGATATTTATAATGTTGTTTGAGCTGAGCATCATTGTTTTACTGATGCCCAAGGGGCTTATGATTATTTTCTGGACTGATTCAGGCCGAGGGACATATGTGAGGTTATGTTGAGTGATGTGAGGGGGCTTTCAGGCCTCGAGTGTGATGTGTGAAGGCTTTAAGGCCTTATGAAATAGCGCTTGGTCTGTAGGAGCCTTTCCGGAGTCTGTACACACCCCCAGTGAGCGCATGGTACCCAGGTGAGTTGGGAGTGGGCCCGAGAGGCCGATGTTGTGTTTTTGTGAGTTGGGAGTAAGCCCGAGAGGCTGATATTGTGTGTTGGTGAGTTGGGAGTGAGCCTGTGGGGCTGATACTGTGCTGAGGATTTGATATTAAGCCCGAGGGGCGAGTTTCTGATTATTCTTTACTTGTTGAAATTAATTATCTTCACTGTTTTAAAAGAGAATTATCTGATACTCAACAGATTTATTGTAGAATTGATTTTACTGCTTGAAATAGCGTTATTTGTGCCTTTATGGGATTTTATGCTTTCAGTCATTATTTACTTATTACTCACTGGGTCGGAGTACTCACATTACTCCCTGCACCATGTGTGCAGATACAGGCAGAGCTAAGTTCGCTCCTGAGCGCTGATTCTTTCCAGACCAGGCGGTGACTAGGAGTAACGAGGTAGCTGTTGAGATCCGCAGCCCCGTTTCCTCCCATGTCTTCTGTTATTTATGATATTTCCGGACTTGTAAGATATTAGTAAACTCTGTAGTAGCTCATGACTTGTGACACCCGATTTCAGGCTGAGTTGGGATGGTTTTTCTTGTTTTATCACGTTTATTTCGCATTTATGACTATATTGTCTATGATTTAGGCTTAATCCTGTTGAGTAATTAATAAGAGATGTGTTGTTTTGTTATTCGCTGGCCTTGTCCTCACGAGAGACACCATCACGACCGGGTTGGGATTTTGGGTCATGACAAGTTGGTATCAGAGCCTAGGTTACTAGGTCTCGTAAGTCATGAGCTAGTTTAGTAGAGTCTCGTGGATCGGTACGGAGACGTCTGTATTTATCCTTGAGAGGCTGTAGAACCTTTAGGAAAAACTTCATATTCTTGAATTCTTGTCGTGCGACTTTATTGAGCCGAAAAACTAAATTCTGTTATTCTATTCTCTCGCAGATGGCGAGAACACGCTCTAACGGACAAGACGGGCGACCACCATTGCTACCTACTGAGGCAACCAGAGGCCGTGGATGCGGTTGTGGTCGAGGTAGAGCCGCAGGGGCAGCACTTTTTGACCCACCAGTTGCCCCGGCTCAGGATCAGGCTCCAGCTGTAGAGACTCCAGCAGCACCTGCTCAGGCACCAGCTGTGCCTATTGTGATTCCGGGTCTTCAGGAGGCCTTGGCAGATTCTATCTGTTCGTTCTGGCCTAGCTCAGGCAATTTCAGCCATTATTGCAGCAGCTACTTCACAGGCCAGGGGAGGCAATCTGACCCCCGCTGCTCGCACACCTGAGCCAGTAGTGCAGGGATTACAGACACCAGAGGCACTACCAGTTCAGCAGGTTGCCCCAGTTCAGCTGATTGCACCGGTTCAGGATGTTATGGTCCCAGTTATGCCAGATGATGAGCAGCGTCGTCTTGAGAGGTTCAACAGACTTGCACCTCCTACTTTCAGTAGTGCTCAGGGTGAGGATGCCCAAGGTTTTCTCGACAAGTGTCGACGTATGCTGCGGACAGCAAGGATCTTGGAGACTAGCAGGGTATCATTTACTACTTTCCAGTTCTCAGGAGCAGCCTTCACTTGGTGGGAGGCATATGAGCAGCGTAGGCCGGTGGGTGCAGAGTCTTTGACATGGCAGGAGTTTTCCACTCTCTTTCTAGAGAAATGGGTACCGCAGTCTCAGAGAGAGGAGATGCGCAGGTAGTTTGAGTATCTTCGTCAGGGGGATATGACCGTATCTCAGTATGAGGTGAGGTTCTCGGAGTTGGCTCATTATGCTCCATGGATGGTCCCGACTGATCGGGAGAGGATTAGGAGGTTCGTGGACAGAATTAACTATCCCATTCATATTTTGATGGCTCGAGAGAGGATTCTGAGTCATACCTTTGAGGATGCAGTGGATGTTACTCGTGATATTGAGACGGATCGCTGTCTGGAGAGAGAGGAACGGGAGGCCAAGAGGCCTCGTGGATCAGCTAGTTACAGTGGTGCTTCGTCCAGGGGCCAGTTTCAGCAGAGCAGAGGTCATTCTTACAGGCCTCATCAGTTGGCCCGTCCCGAGTACCACGGGACATCTTCAGGCCGTGGTCATCAAGGGTTTCAGTAGGGCCAGTCATCACTCAGTGCCCTTCCAGCTCAGAGTTCTTCGCATGCCCCGTCTGTTCAGGGTTCTTCCGCGCCGAGTGCGCCAGCTAGTCACTCCGGTGCGAGGGGTTCTTTTTAGTACCATCCTCTAGCACCTAGGGACTATTATGAGTGCGGAGAGTTAGGACATATATGGAAGAAATGTCCTCATCGTGCTGCCAGTTCATCACAGCAGAGGGGTCAGTCCTCGTCTTCTGCACCAGTTTCTTCAGCACCCGCCCAGTTAGCTAGGGTTGAGGGTCAGGCAGCTAGAGGTCGCCCCAGAGGTGGAGGTCGATCGGGCGGTGTCCAGGCTCGATTTTATGCTATCCCATATAGGACAGACACTCTTGCGTCAGATGCTATTATCACAGGTATTATCTCAGTCTGCCACACAAATGCCTCTGTCTTATTTGATCCATGATCCACCTATTCTTATGTGTCTTCATATTTTTCCCGTCATTCGAGTATGCCCCGTGAGTCTCTTGCTTTACCCGTTCATGTGTCTACCCCAGTGGGCAATACTGTTGTTGTGGACCGTGTGTATCGGTCGTGTGCTGTGATTATTGGGGGTCTGGAGACCCGAGTTGATTTATTGCTGTTGAGCATAGTAGATTTTGATATTATTCTGGGCATGGATTGGCTATCTCCATGTCATGCTATTCTGGAATGTCATGCTAAGATAGTTACTTTGGCTATTCAGGGTGTTCCGAGGATCGAGTGGCGTGGTACGACTGATTATGTCCCTAACAGAGTAATTTCTTTCTTGAAAGACCAGCGTATGGTTGGGAAGGGTTGTCTATCATATCTTGCTTTTGTGCGAGATGTTGGAGCGGAGACTCCTAGTATTGATTTTGTCCCAGCTGTTAGGTATTTTCCTGATGTATTTCTTGCAGACCTACCGGGCATGCCGCTGGACAGGGATATTGATTTTGGCATTGACTTGATGCCGGGCACCCAGCCCATTTCTATTCTGCCATATCGTATGGCACCAGTAGAGTTGAAAGAATTGAAGGAGCAGCTTCAAGAACTCCTAGATAAGGGGTTCATTCGGCCTAGTGTATCACCTTGGGTTGCGCCAATTCTGTTTGTGAAAATGAAAGATGGCACGATGAGAATATGCATTAACTACATGCAGTTAAATAAGGTAACAGTGAAGAATAAATATCCTTTGCCTTGCATTGATGACTTATTTGATCAGATCCAGGGAGCGAGGGTGTTTTCTAAGATCGATCTCCGTTCGGGCTATCACTAGTTGAAGATCAGGGATTCAGATATTCCTAAGACTGCCTTCAGGACTAGATATGGTCACTATGAGTTTCTAGTCATGTCTTTTGGGTTGACCAATGCTCCAGCAGCGTTCATGCATTTAATGAACAGTGTATTTCGGCCGTATCTGGATTCTTTTGTTATTGTATTCATTGATGATATCCTGGTGTACTCGCGTAGCCAAGAGGAGCACGCCCAGCATTTGCGTGTAGTGTTGCAAAGATTGAGAGAGGAGAAGCTCTATGCAAAATTCTCCAAGTGTGAGTTTTGGCTAAGTTCTGTGGCATTTTTGGGACACATAGTGTCCAGTGAGGGTATTCAGGTTGATCCAAGGAAGATAGATGCAGTGCAGAGTTGGTCTAAACCGTCCTCAGCCACAGAGATCCGGAGTTTTCTTGGGTTAGCAGGCTATTATAGCCGGTTTGTTCAGGGATTTTCATCCATTGCATCGCCTTTGACCAAGTTGACTCAGAAAGGTGCTCCATTTTATTGGTCCGACGAGTGTGAGGAGAGCTTTCAGGAGCTCAAGACACTTTTGACCATAGCTCTAGTGTTGGTTTTACCATCAGCTACAGGTTCATACATGGTATATTGTGATGCTTCGAGAGTTGGGATTGGTTGTGTGCTAATGCAGGAGGGTAGAGTTATTTCTTATGCTTCTCGTCAGTTGAATCCCCATGAGAAGAACTACCCTGTTCACAACTTAGAATTGGCTGCTATAGTTCATGCTTTGAAGATTTGGAGGCATTATTTATATGGCGTATCTTGTGAGGTATTCACTGATCATCGCAGCCTTCAGCATTTGTTTAAACAGAAAGACCTTAATTTGAGGCAGCGAAGGTGGCTTGAATTGCTAAAAGATTATGATATTACTATTCTGTATCATCCGGGAAAGGCCAGTGTGGTGGCCGATGCTTGAGCCGAAAGGCAGTCAGTATGGGGAGTTTGGCTTACATTCCAGTTGGGGAGAGACCCCTTGCAGTAGATGTTCAGGCTTTGGTCAATCGGTTGGTGCGGTTAGATATTTCGAAGTCTACCTGAGTGTTGGCGAGTGTGGTTTCTCGGTCTTTTTTATATGATAGCATCAGGGAGCGACAGTATGATGATCCACATTTGCTTAATCTTAGAAGTCGGGTCCAGCATGGTGATTCCAGAGAGGTGACCGTTGGTGATGATGGTGTATTGAGGATGCGGGGCCGAATTTGTGTGCCCAATGTGGACGGGCTTAGAGATTTGATTCTTGAGGAGGCCCACAGTTCGCGGTATTCCATCCATCCGGGTGCCGCGAAGATGTATCAGGACTTGAGACAGCATTACTGGTGGAGGCGAATGGAGAAAGACATTGTGGGATTTGTGGCTCGGTGTCTCAACTGTCAGCAGGTGAAATATGAGCACTAGAGACCGGGCGGTTTGCTTCAGCAGATGGTTATTCCTGAGTGGAAATGGGAGAGAGTTACTATGGATTTCGTGAGTGGTCTTCCTCGGACTTTGAAGAAGTTCTATTCGATTTGGGTGATTGTGGATCGGCTGACCAAGTCCGCGCATTTCATTCCAGTGTGTACTACATATTCTTCAGAGCGGCTGGCAGGGATCTTTATCCGTAAGATTGTCTGATTACATGGTGTTCCAGTTTCTATTATTTCGGATAGAGGTACTCAGTTCACTTCTCAGTTTTGGAGGACTTTTCAACACGAGTTGGGCACTTAGGTGGATTTGAGTTCAGCATTTCATCCTCAGACGGACGGACAGTCCGAGCGTACTATTCAGATATTGGAGGAATGTTGCGTGCTTGTGTGATTGATTTCGGAGGTTCTTGGGATGAATTTTTACCACTTGTAGAGTTTGACTACAATAACAGTCACCAATCCAGTATTCAGATGGCACCGTATGAGGCCTTATATGGGAGGCGGTGTAGATCTTCGGTCGGTTGGTTCGAGCCCGGCGAGGCTAGATTGTTGGGGACAGATTTGGTCCAGGATGCCTTAGAGAAAGTGAAGGTGATTCAGGAGAGATTTCGCACAGATCAATCACGTCAAAAGAGCTATGCGGACCGGAAGGTTCGAGATGTATCTTACATGGTGGGTGAGAAGTTTTTGCTAAAGGTTTCGCCCATGAAGGGTGTTATGAGATTTGGAAAGAAAGGGAAGCTAAGCCCGCGAATTATTGGACCTTTTGAAATACTTAGGAGGATTCGAGAGGTGGCCTATATGCTTGCTTTGCCACCTAGTTTGTCGGGTGTTCATCCGGTATTCCATGTTTCTATGCTTCAGAAGTATGTTGGGGACCCGTCTCATGTTTTGGATTTCAGTACACTACAGTTGGATAAAGATTTGACTTATGATGTGGAGCCAGTGGCTATTATGGGTCGACAGGTTCGGAAATTGAGATCAAAAGATATAGCGTCAGTGAAAGTACAGTGGAGAAGTCAGCCCGTGGAGGAGGCTACTTGGGAGATTGAGCAGGAGATGCGGAGCAGACACCCTCACCTATTTGAGATTATAGGTATGTTTCTTAACTCGCTCGAGGACGAGCGTTTGTTTTAGTTGGGGAGGATGTGACGACCCGACCCGTCGTCTCATACATTCCCGTCCCGTTTTCCCCATTTTATGCTTCTTCATGATTCAATATATGTACTTGGTGAGTGTGAGTTGATTCGGATCGAGTTTGGTAGGAAACGGGACAATTAGTCTCTTTAAGGAAGAACTAGTTTGGAAAAGTCAACCGGATGTTGACTTGTGAGTTATAGGGCTCGGAATTTAATTCTGATGATTCGGTTAGCTCCGGTTGATGATTTAAGGCTTAGGAGCGCAATCGGAAGTAATTTTGGAGGTCCGGTCAAGAAGTTAGCCTATTTTGGCGAAGTTAGTATTTTGGCGATTTCTGGTTGATAGGTGAAATTTTGATCCGGGAGTCGGAATGGAATTCCGAGAGTTTCAGTAGCTTCGTTAGGTGATTTTGGACTTTTGTGCAAAATTTCAGTTGATTCGGAGGTGTTTAGGTCGGGCTTTTGATTGAATGAAAGTTTTGAAAGTTTTAGTTTAACTTAAGCTTTAATTTGATGAAATTTGGTGATTTTGATGATAACGATAGTGTTTTGATGGTTCGAGAAAGTTTGAATGGGGTATTAAAACATATTTGTACTTTTGGTTGAGGTCCCGGGGGCCTCGGGTGTGTTTCGGATGATCAACGGGTCATTTTTGGAAGATTTTTGTTGTTTTGAGCATAAACATATAATGATATCCAAAGGTCCATTTTAGGTCAAGTGATCGAAATTTGATTTCAAGACTCCCAGAATTTAAATCATGAATTATAGGACTGATCTGGAAAGTTTGGTCTAATTTCATCAAGTCACGATTGGGTTTTTGACACGAAATATGAGTTAATTGTTTAACGAGCGAAATGGGTATTGAACTGAGTAAATGAGATCCGAATCGAGTTTCAATTAAAGGGCTGTGTTCATATTATTATTTGTGACTCATAGGAACAAGAATCGTCGAATTCCGAGTTCGTATGATTGAGTTATAGCATTTTTAGTGAAATAAAAAGCTGCTGCAATTTTCTAGGGCAAAACTGATATTTTTGCTTCTGCGGTGAACAATACCCGCAGAAACGGGTGAACAGTAATTTTTCGCTTATGTGGTGAATAGTACCGCAGAAGCGGTGAACAGTAAAATCGCACCTGCGGTAAATAGTAACCGCAGACTGGACATTTTATTTCGGGCAGTCCGAAAGTTTTTCTCATTTTTGGAGCTAGGGAGCTCGGATTGAGGCGATTTTTGGACGATTTTGAAGAGGGTTTAGAGGGTTTTCATCAAGTATTGATTCTTGGACTTAGATTATGTTATTATGGTGTAAAAACATGGATTAACTCTGAAAATCCAAGGAATTAAAGGTTAAAAATCAAGAACTAGGGCTTGAATTTTGAAACCAAACAATTAGGATTTGAATGGTCAAACGAGCTCCGATTTTTGTGTTCTCTATATGTACGGACTCGTGAGAGGACGATGGACATTTTGGCATAAAAATTTCTGAGTTTCGAGATATGGGCCCGGGGCTCGGGTTTTGTCAAATTCGTGAATTTCGATATTTTTGGTTGTTTTCGATTGGGTATTATCTCTTTTGTATAATGCAACATATTTGTTGTAATTTTGGGCAGATTCATCACGCGAGGAAGCAAATTTGAAAGGCAAGGGCATCGCGGAGTAGACTTTTGGCCGTGTTGAGGTGAGTAATAATTTTAAATGATGTCCTGAGGGTTTGAAACCCCGATTGAACAACGTAGTGCTATGTTGAGGTGAGACACGCGTTGTATGACGAGCAAGGGGTCATTTACTATTGGGGATTGTGACTTGGTCCATCCTGGTTGACATTTTACCTCGTATTTGACAAGGACTTGTTGTTTTTCACCATGATTTAGGCTTATTGCCATACTTGTGCTTCGTGCCAATTATTTGAAATCCTTTGTGAATTTCCATCACTATTTTCCTCACTAATTGAAATATTATTTGAACTCAGTCAAATTGAATTATAATATTTCATGAACTCAGCTACATTCATACTCAACTCGAGATTTAAATGATATTGATAATGTTGTTTGAGCTGAGCATCATTGTTTTACTGATGCCCAAGGGGCTTATGATTATTTTCTGGACTGATTCAGGCCGAGAGCCATATGTGAGGTTATGTTGAGTGATGTGAGGGGGTTTTCAGGCCTCAAGTGTGATGTGTGAAGGCTTTAAGTCCTTATGATATAGCGCTTGGGCTGTAGGAGCCCCTCCGGAGTCTGTACACACCCCAGTGAGCGCAGGGTACCCAGGTGAGTTGGAAGTGGGCCCGAGAGGCCGATGTTGTGTTTTTATGGGTTGGGAGTGAGCCCGACAGGCTGATGTTGTGTGTTGGTGAGTTGGGAGTGAGCCCGTGGGGCTGATACTGTGCTGAGGATTTGATATTAAGATCGAGGGGCAAGTTTCTGATTATTCTTTACTTGTTGAAATTAATTGTCTTCACTATTTTAAAAGAGAATTATCTGATACTCCACGGATTTATTGTATAATTGAATTTACTGCTTGAAATAGCGTTATTTGTGCCTTTATGTGATTTTATGCTTTCAGTCGTTATTTATTTTTATTACTCACTGGGTCGGAGTACTCACATTACTCCCTGCACCATGTGTGCAGATACAGGCAGAGCTAAGTTCGCTCCTGATCGCTGATTCTTTCCACACTAGGTGGTGACTAGGAGTAACGAGGTAGCTGTTGACGTCCACAACCCCGTTTCCTCCCTTGTCTTCTGTTATTTATGATATTTCTAGACTTGTAAGATATTAGTAAACTCTGTAGTAGCTCATGACTTGTGACACCCCGATTTCGGGCTGAGTTGGGATGGTTTTCCTTGTTCTATCACGTTTATTTCGCATTTATGACTATATTGTCTATGATTTAGGCTTATTCCTGCTGAGTAATTAATAACAGATGTGCTGTTTTGTTGTTGGATGGCCTTGTCCTCACGAGAGGCGCCATCACGACCGGGTTGGGATTTTGGGTCGTGACATGATGCATATTAAGAACCTTCTCGAGGTCTTAAGCCGTTGAACGGAATGCTAATTCTTGGAACGAAAAATCGGGTCATTATATTCTCCACCTGTTAAACAAACATTCGTCGTCGAACGTACTAAGATTATTCTGAGGTTACCAAATTGATGATTTTACTTTTACCCATATACTCGCGGTTGATTCCACACTACTATATCCATATTTGTAAACTTTAAGACCAAATTTCTTACACTCCAAATATTTTCAAAAGGTCAGATTTTCACATTATCATACGATATTAGTCTCACCTGACTATAGCAACTCGTACCTACACACGCATCAACTTTTTAATAGCGCTTAATGGTCGTTACATCCTCCCCTACTTAGGGTCATTCATCCTCAAATAAGAAGTAGATCCGTTCTCAAACACATATCATAACTTATCTTTTCCTTCGCATATCTTAATGTCCCAAATTTTTCTAACTCCCAAATTTTTCAGAAATTTCGGCAGAGTCTCCCCTGTAATTGGGCCTATCCACCTGCCAGAGTAACACCAAAAAAACTCCTAACAACACATCCACAACTCAACAACTCACCACAATATATTTATCAATAACACCAATCTCCGCATTACAAGTGTGAGACTATCATAAAGATATTTCGACATGAAACACATCATATGTATGACCTTAACCACATCCCTAGTTTTAATAGTTGTACATAATCGATTACAAAATTGCCAATTAACTTTATGTTAACAAATTCTTGTTTCAAGCTTTCACTTTACTAGAAACATAGCATAAAGACCTCATAATTACTCACCCAAATTAACAATTCACAATTAGCACCACCCGGGCACTCACCTTGTAGGCTAAAATTCAATAATTACAATATAATTTGGCAAATTATGCATAGAGATATTCATACAAGAATTTTTAAATAAGCCTCATAGGCATGTCTCCCTATAAGTACTATATTACAAATTTTAATTTCACAAAGGGAGAATTTGAACACATAAACTTTTCACCATAAGGACCCCGTCCTTATATAACATCCACCGCAGCTTGTAGCTCAGTTTAAATATTTCACATCATGTAAAAGTACGAGGATCTCATCCTCAACTCCGTACACAAGTAATATGCACATTGTGCCAACTGAAATTTTCCATTTTCTTTCTTTCTTCTTCTAAATAATTTCCATTAAATAAAATCACAACATATAAAGAACCATTACACCGATAGGGAATAAAATTCGCAATTTAAATCAATTTTCCTGAAATCACATCAAAATCCACATCACAACTATTTTTAGTGAATCGCACATAATGATAGACATAACTATCGCCATATAATCACCCAATAGGAGTCACATAAGTAAATTTAAGATTTCGAGGCTCACTCAGGAGTAGAGCATATTAGGAGGACTTGCCTCGATACTCATAACTAAATCAAGTTAAGGAAATTGTTCCTTTATGATAACTCGAGTTCGTACTTGTAACGACTCCATTTAGTGTAGCGACCTCAGCTATGCCATAGAAAATATATCAATGGGCCGGTCCTCCACCTCTTAGGCGCTATCTACCCACTTTTCCTCCATCCCTAATTGGTAGTGTAAATAGAGTAGTAACTGTGATGGAGTACGTGGCATGTGTGCTCTGATGGAACAGATTTCTCCCAAGTCTATGACAATTTCTCAGGATGTTCCTAGTATCACCATTTTCATAACAACCCATCTGTATTTCGACTGCTCATACTGACTCTGTACCGGATAATTTAATAACCATTGCAGGAGATTCCATACCACTGGTACATTAGAAGATGACTGCCCCTCGCGAGTGTTGTGATTAACTCAACCACTACGAGTATACAGAAAATGTTTCCATGACCCCGCTGATACTGAAATGTAGAATTATTAAGGACGCGGGAATACCAAAAGTCCCATCATCATCCCATTCAAATCTCAGCTCTTGATCATATACAATTTTCGACAAACCTTTCAATACCACATATATACAGCTCAAGCCAAAACTAATATAACACATGACCCTAAAATCTGATCATTGATAGTGGACTCCCCTCACTAGGTGCGAAATCATAAGACACATTCCCGACGATCCACAATACTAACTTTCACCACTGGTACGACACCAGTCATAAGACACCTCAAGCCATTTACTTGGGACTTGTCATCCTCATGACAGTTAAACTCACTTCTTCCAGTGTCTCGGCTGGCCAGTAAATACCATTCGCTAAATAGAAATCCCATATGAAACACATAGTCTCTAGTACGACAAACTATTTTTAGATCTACACCCACTTGTGATGATTAGGCTACCAATTAAACCTTCTTCAGATTGTACTTATCAATCAGATGTCAAAACCTGATGCACCCCCATGCGCACAACTGAAAGATCTCTTTGCACTTCCATATCCTCGATTCTGAACGACACGTGGTAACAATGGTTGAGAAACCCTGGCTATCTTATAACCCTTTTATGGTATCACAAACCATTAGCGTAGTGCATAATTCCATACATGAGTGGGTGCAAAAGAACATAAGATCTATGCTTCAAGCTGAATAAATGCCGCATGATAAGGAATGAATGAAGTGGAAATTTCCTACTAATTCTATAGCCTCTCGAAGATAAGTACATACGTCTCCGTACCAATCCGCAAAACTCTACTAAACTCGCTTATGACTTGTAGCACCTATGAACCTAGAGCTCTGATACCAACTTGTCACGACCCAATTTTCCCTCCGTTGGGTTTCGTGATGGCACCTAGTCTTAAGGACTAGGTAAGCCTAATAATTGCAGAATAAAAACCATGAATTATAACATCTAAAATCCTTCTAAAATAGAATTCTTATACAATGAACATCTTCCTGAAACCCAGTAGTACAAGTCATAAGCTCTATAGAGTTTTTCGCTACCATTTCCAAACACAACCGTAAGGAAATAAGTACAGTAGTGAGAATATAAAATAAGAAGGTGACTCCGAAGCCTGCGAATGCAGCAACAGGGCTACCTTGAGTCTTCTCGGCAAGAATCCACGCAGCTACTAGCGAACAATACCTGGATCTGCACAAAAGAGTGCAGAGTGTAGTATCAGCACAACCGACCCCATGTGCTGGTAAGTGCCTATCCTAACCTCGGCGAAGTAGTGACGAGGCTAGGACCAGAGTGCCAAATAAACCTGTGCAATATAGCGTACAAAATAATAGGACGCAGATAATAATGGTGTCAACAATGATCAACCGGTGATATAAATAGTAGGCAACAAGAACATCATAAATATTTCTCAACACATAATAAATACAAGTGCAATCAATTAATAAAGTCCTTCAAATATAAATCTTTCGCCTATAAATCCTTCAAGTAATAATCTCTAAGTCAATATGCTTTTCAATAAATATATTTCAAATATATTTCCTTTCGAGTAAAGGTCACCTTGTGATGCTTCATTTCAAAATCATAAACAATATAGGTCTCAACCCACTTTCACATTTTCATGGCACCTAGTGCCCTTATTTATATCACAATCGCACAGACAACTCACGTGCCATTAAATAAAACCATAATATTTTTCCCGGCACCTTGTGCCCACATATTTTTGTCTCACATTGCACAACAATATTCTCATATTACTCAGTTCATAGTTTTCATACCCAATACAATTAAGAATATATTCAAGGAGCCTCATTCACTTAACATAAAGTAGAGTACTGCTTCCAACTCAATTAGGAAATCAACAAGAAAAGAGGAAGTTATTTTTAGAAATCATTTGAGTTAAAAATGTAACAATTGTTGAAATTGAAGCATTGGAATATATATATATATATATATATATATATATATATATAAAGGCGAGGTATTGTAAACACTATGGTTTCCAACACAAGGGATCTCAGCCGTAAAGGAATCGAAACCATTAAGATACTTGAATTGATAACAACAATTACAATGGAGACAAAATAATCTTGGAAGGAGTACAGCTCAGCATAGAGATAACAACCGGGGATCTCCCAGGATACCGTCCTGTATCCCCAAATATAAATATCCAGTGGATCTCCCAGGTGTAGTCCCGTAGTCCAACTCATAAATGCGCGGGGATCTACCAAAATGCCGAACCGTAGTCCCAAATGTAAACAGACAGCAACAACACGAAGAATATTCAAAACCATCCAACAACCCAATCACAAGGAAATTCTACATCAAGAGTATGAATGCACGGCAATAAGGAATCACTGGAAAAGCCAAGAAGCGCAATAACTTTAGCAAAACACCAAGACATAACAGGCACGTGATAACTACACCGACAACCACAACAATTTGGACACCTAGCATATTTACACCGGGTCATAGAGGAATTCACAATTTAGAGATAACAAAATGATAAGAAGAACAATCTTCAATTAAAGAAAATAAGGCCAAGTAACAGGTAAGAATTAGAGGAAGGCTAACAACATTGTGTGGAGCAATAGAGGTAAATTATGCAATTAGGTAACTTAATCACAACTTGAGCCGATGCTCTTCAATGTTAAACAATTCAATTCTCAAATTGAGCCAATGCTCTACAACGTTCAACAAATCAATTCTCAATTTGAGCCAATGCTCTACAATGTTCAACTAACAATAATACTTTCACAAGTCATATTCCTCAATAGAAATTATCATATAGAGCATATACAATACGAAACGTTATCACATTAATCAAAGTATAAGACCTATGGGCATGCTTAACACCAACGTATAGATACTCGCCACCATGCCTATACGTCGTACTCAACAAATAACACATAACAAGTAGGACATAGCTCCTAATCTCTCAAGCTAAGGTTAGACCAAATACTTACCTCTCTTTGCAACCAATTCAAAATTCCAACAAGCCTTTGCCTCGCGAATTTGTGCCCAAAATTCTCAAATCTAGTCATAAAAAATTCGATTCAGTCAATAAAAATTATAGGAATTAATTCCATATGAATTTCTAAATTTTCCTTTAAAAATATGAAATTTAACTCAAAATCGCATGTAGGGCCCACGTCATGAATCCCAAAAAAACTTATGAAATCCGAATACTAATTCCGATACGAGTTCAACCATACAAAAATTATCGAATTCCGACATCGGATTGCCTTTCAAATCCTCAATTAAAGTTTTGAAGATTTCTACCATTTTTAACCCAACCTTTACCTATTTGAACTCAACAATCTTTCCATAACCTTATTGTTACAAGCATGTATAACTAATACTCAAACATCCATGAATCATCTTACTAATTACCATTTCTAGCTAGATTTCGAAATTGAAGAATTGGGCAAAAAGAAATTCTTACCTCCTTGATGAAGAACTTGAGGGATTTCAAGGTTTGGACAAGATTTTGATGAACCAAAACACTTATGCTTCTTTCTATCTCTAAAAATTCTCCCCCCTCTCTCTAAAACACCAGAAAATACCCAGAAATATGAACCCTAAACGAGTTATATGAAATAGGGGTCGGGTCAAAAAAGTCATTTTTTGTACAGGCGCGTCGCGTTGGGCGCCGCAAGGGGTGGCGTGGTAATGAAAAATGTGCTTAGAAACGAAATTGAAGGTGCTCTGATAATTTAGACAGCCGCGCCGCATGGTGTGGCGCATGGTGTGGCGCAGTAGTGTAATATTCTGCGCTGCTTTTGTTAATTTGGTCATAACTTCTAGTAGGAGTGTCCAAATGACGAACGGTTTGAAATGTTAGAAACTAGACTTGAAGATATTTCATTTGATTCGTTGTTCATCATATAAAACCTTTATACATATTTATATATGATCATCCAAAGTAAGGTCTTGTGCGTACTCATTTGCAACTTTAGTCTATTATGAAATTATCCAACTTGGCTTAGACTTAGGACTTTCTTTAGACCCCATATATCTTATAGTACGCCTCATACACTTGCTATCATATCCAATTAGTTTCCATCATGGTAATAGACCTCTTCCACATATAAAATCATATAATTAGAACATGTCAACTTTCTTACTTCGCCAAAATGCGCCGAATTGTCTTATGGACTTCCAAAACAAAATTCGGTCACAGGCCTAAGTCCGATATTACCATACAAAGCTATTGACATCATTAAAATTCTATTTTGGGGTCGTTTGCTCAAAAGTCAACTCTCCGGTCAACTCTTTCCATTTGAGCTTCAAAATAAGATTTTGTTTTTCTTTAAATTTAACTTCGAATCTTACGAAAACCAAACTCGACAACACATGCGGGTCATGATGCATATTACGAACCTTCTCGAGGTCTTAAGCCGCTGAACGGAATGCTAATTATTGGAACGAAAATTCGGGTCATTAGATTAGCAAGCATGCCTATAAGGTTTTCAAACAATTCGCTCGAGTTTCAATGTCTTATTACCTTCTAAATTCAGTAGATATCATGTCTATAGGAACCTGTCTTAACACTTAGGCAAACCATAGGATAAAACTATAAACTGAATCTGCTTTTAACAATTACAACCATTAGGCAGGCCTGATTTGGGCTTCTTATCTGAATTATGTAATGAACTAGCCTGCCTCAACTCTTAAATTCTGTCTCACATTTAGTATTTAATGAGACCTAAATAGTATGTGAAAGTCATGTTGATTATGTGCTTTTTCTGTTCAAGGAGGTATAATTGAGCCCCTGTTTGTTTATATGTTTCCCCCCTAAAATGTGCAATATGTGTTTTGTATGTCGCCTTAGATTTTTACCTTTCAAAACCTCAATTAAGCCCAATATCCCTCCCCTTTCAGGATTAGTAGGCCTAAGTGCCTCTGGTACTGATAGGATTGGGGCTGGTAATAGCATGCAATAAGTAATCGAGACCAATCCGTGTTTTAAATACCCTTACGGGGTGGGACGGGTAGATATGGATATGATGACCACACGATAATGTCACCTGTAGCCCCTCATTAAGGAGTGATTACCGGGAATTGTGCGGGGTGATCCATATTATTGATAAACCTAGGACTCTTCTCCCTTTATTCTTTATTTCTTTCTTTTTAGCATTTTAACTCTTTATTTTAATAATCAGCTTTTCTAATTACTCTTTCAAACCTTGTTTACTTTCAAACCTTTATGTGATGAAATCCCCTCTTATTTGAGCCTTATTTGTTTATCTGCTAATTGTACCCAAATTCACAATAATTGTCGGGCCGGGAACCACACTAGTGGATTTTGAGGGGTGCCTAACACCTTCCCCTTAGAATAATTTCAATCCCTTGCCCTAACTCTGGTTATTCAAATCGAACTCCTCTAGTGTCCTAATTCACCCTAATCATTAGGTGGCGACTCTTCAAAATTGCAAAACCCCTTTCCCAAAAGGAACGAGTTGTCCCTACCAAATGTCATAAACTCGATTTCGCGAGAAAAAAGGGGGCACGACAGCGTGGCGACTTTGCTGGGGATTTTTTAGGCTTTTACCATTTTAGGCTACTATTGTGAATTTATGCTTCTTTATGCGCAAGTATTTGTTTATTTCTTTTAAGCATTCAATTTCCTTTCCAACTAAACTGACTTGTTTCTTTGTTTCTTTCCTTTACTGCTTTCCTTCGTTCCCGCTTTAAATTATGAAACTGTTGTATTTACTGCTTTCTTAAACGAGCAAATACGTGACAACATACCTTTAATTGTTGCATAATCATGCTCAACATCATATTCCACTCATTCCAAACAAATCCTATAGCAACGCTTATAATGAGTGGTTGCGCTCTTCCAATATTATCACCCCCTAAATCTGGAAAAGGCGTATTTGCGGTAAAACCAGTTGATCAACGGTGTAGTCGACGGTTTCGTACCTTTCCCCCTTAAGTTGTCCACTCAAGGGTACCAGTCTAAAACCCCATAGAAACCTCACTCTGTTTAACTGTGCATGCATCATGGTCAAACCTAGCCGAGTCAGTTATGTTTTCCGCATAATGACTTTTTAAGATAGCCTTGTCCGAAGTCCACTGGGTTTCTCTAAAACCCAAACGGACATTATCACATTCTGTGCATTTATTTGGAGAACTAAATGCTTTTATGCCAATTATTGATGTTAAATAGTCGAGTCCGGTGGGGGAAAAGGCCTAAGCTTATTTTCTTGCAGATAATGAGGCATGAAATCCCCAGATTCGGCATGGTTACCAACATCCACCCGAGACTGCTAAGCTGGTGGAAAGATCTTCATTCCAGTGATAAGACTATCATCCGAAAATATCTAGGAAATATATCTTCCCTCATGGAAATTCATGCCAACAACAAGATCATAGAAGCTGCTGCACTGTTCTGGGATACTTGAAGCGAGGCATAGTGGAGTTGGAGAGAAAGTTTCTCAAGAGGGTCAAAGATTTCCAAAATACTGAAGGGACCGAAGGCGGACATCTAGCCAGAGCCTACCTACTGCTGGGACTTCGCGAGCTGGGGAAGTTGTTCGACGGAGCCAAGGATGCCGAGTCTAGGGAGGGTCCTTCAGGGACCACGTAGATAGGACTTTAACTTTTCGCTATTTAAAATGTAATAAGGCCAATGGCCATTAGTGACTTTATTTTTCCTATTATTTAGTGTCGATTTGGGATTTGTCTATCTTTTATCAATAAAATGAGGCATTTAGAATTTCAAGTTCTCCAAATCAAGTTGTCACTAGGCGTACCTCGGGCATAAAGAGGTCCCCAAAATTAGGACACGCTTTACATTCCCGCACTATGCGTTTAAATATTACAACATTTTTATATAATCCTCACTAACTTGTTACCTTTTGTTTTTAGTTTTGTTTATTATTTCCCCCCCAAAGGTTAGTTCGTGAACTCTGGAAACATCATCCTATTTCACGATATCCAGGGGCGCTCCACCCACTCCTTCTCTCAGTCCCGTCAGAAACAAGAACAAAGAGAAAATGAAAGATTTGAACAACGCCAGAAAGGAAAACTCAATGGAGCGGGTAGAGGTCAATCACGGTCATGGTACTTTGGTTCCCAAGGAAAATGCATCCCAACAGGAACAAAAGCTACTGAAATTCCAGGAAGAACTTGATCAAGTCCGGATTTTGTCGAATTTATCATTTTCCCTCACTACTCCAGATATCAATTTCCTAAATGCTCAGAACCTTACACCTCCATTGAATATCCCAAAGCAACAAAACCATCCTGCTCCTCACCACCACTGCAACAAATGCCATGCCTCAAATAACACCCCGTTGCTCATCCCAGAACTCCAAAACTCCACAAATGACCACTGCCACACCCACCATAACACCCCTATCTACGTGAAAACTATGCCGCACTCCACCAAACCTATTTCAAGCACACCCGAGTCTGACGATAAAGACCTGCTCATCCGAAACTTGGCTGAAGAACTTAAGAAATTGGCTAGCAGAATTCAAGAATTTGAAGAAAGTAAGGGAATTGAAGGGCTGAACAACGAAGATCTTTGCATACAACCCGATGTCGAACTGTCCGAGGGTTACAAACCTCTTAAGTTCGAGATGTTTGATGGTACAAGGGATCCGAGGGTCCATTTGAGAACATACTATGACAAGCTGGTTGGAGTAGGAAAAGACGACAAAATCCGCATGAAGCTTTTCATGAGGAGCTTGAAGGGAGATGATTTATCTTGGTACATTAGCCAAGATCCGAAAAAGTGGCTGAACTAGGTAAGCATGTCATCCGACTTTATGGACAGGTTTAGGTTCAACACGGAGAATGTGCCGGATGTGTTCTGTATTCAAAATCTGAAGAACAAGCCCACAGAGACCTTCTGCGAGTATGCTACTCGTTGGAGGTCGGAAGCTGCTAAGGTTAGACCCGCCTTAGAAGAAGAACAAATGAAAAAATTCTTTGTCCGGGCCCAAGACCCACAGTATTATGAGAGGTTGATGATGATCGAGGGCCACAAATTTTCTGACATTATCAAAATGGGAGAAAGAATCGAAGAGGGCATCAAAAGCGGTATGGTTACTAATTTTGAGGCTTTACAAGCTACAAACAAGGCCTTACAGTCGGGCGGTGTGTCCAAAAAGAGAGACGTATGAGTTGTGATGGTTGCACAAAGAACCAAATCTCCCATCAAATACCAAACCTAACCAATGCCTCCACTCACATATCAGCCTACTCCAAACTAACAAGCACCCTCACCCTCTTGCCAAACTCCACCACCTCCACTACCCACATATCAGCCTACTTTACCCAAATATTCCCAACCCACACATGTCTACCAAGCCTACAATACTCAACCAGCCCACTATCAATCCCTATCTGCACGCCAAAACTTCCCTAAACCTCGACCAAACTTTGACCGAAAACCTCCAAAATAATATACGGCTATTGCCGAACCTATCGACCAGTTGTATGAAAGACTTAAAGTTGCTGGTTATGTCACCCCTATCCCTGCTGTAACCCCTGAGAACCACTTTCAGTGGGTTAATCTAAATAAATCCTGTGCATACCATTCCGGCATGAAAGGACACACCATTAACGAATGCCGTTCTCTGAAGGATAAGATCAGACTCTAATTGATAACAAGATTATTCTGGTGAAAGAACCTGCTCCAAATGTCCGCAATAACCCTTTGCCATACCACAAGGGTGGAGGCGTTCATAAGATTGAAATAGAGGATGATTGGGATCCCAAGGGATCGATCGGTTTGATCAAAGAAGGTGACGAACCAAAGAAATCGATAGTCACCCTTAATCTGATCGTAGTCCAGATTCAGCCCTTTGGGCATGCGAAAATAAAATTGTCCATACCGCTGGCGTTTGAAGCATCACCATATATAAAGACGCTAGCGCTAATTGAGGTTGAATTCGTGTCTCCAGCAAAGGCACCTACACCATTCGAGGTTGCAGTTTTACCGCCCAAGATGCAGGCTCCGTTCGGAGTAAAGATAGCCACGCCAATTCCAGTGATAATGTCATCCATAACACCGTTCCATACAAAGGCTATACCATGGGACTACACAGGCGAGGCAAGAAGAAAAGGCAAGGTCATGTTCGGAGAAGCTGTTGTGGCATAGGGTATGACGAGAACTGGTAGAGTTTATACCCCGGAACATTTGGCTGAGTCGAGCAAGCAGGCTTCTAGCCAGCCAACCATCACCGAGAGTGGGCCGGATGATCTCTGGAGAAATATACAAGCCAAAGAATATTCGGTCATTGATCAGCTGAACAAAACACCAGCGCAAATTTCTGTCCTTGCTTTGCTACGGAATTCCGATGCACACAAGAATGCCCTGTTAAGGGTGCTGAGTGAGACATATGTACCGAGCAATATCACCGACGGAGAGATGACTAAAATGGTAGGACATGTGTTGGAAAGTCACAAGATCACTTTTCATGAAGATGAGCTGCCACCAGAAGGGTTGAGTCACAACAAGGTATTGCATATCACCATGCAATGCGAAGATTATTTTATCACTAGAATCCTGATTGATGGAGGATCTAGCCTCAACATTTGTCCGTTGGTAACACTCAGGACATTGGGAAATGGACTGCATAAGATCAAGGACGGGGCCATCAACGTAAAAGCTTTCGATGGTTCCCAAAGGTCCACTATTGGGGAAATTAGTCTGTGTTTGCAAATGGGGCCTACTTGGTTCGATGTTGATTTTCAAGTGATAGATGTGCCGAAATCTTACAATCTGCTGTTGGGACGACCTTGGATTCACGCCGCTAGGGCTGTAGTATCAACATTATATCAGGAAGTGAAGTTTGAGTGGAATCACCAAGAGGTGATCATTCATGGCGACGGTAGCAATCCCATATATAGTCACCAGACCATCCCAGCAATCGGAGGAAGAAGAAAGATAGGCGAAGAGACTTATCACCACATTGAGCGAGTCAACGCCGTGGACAAGGACAAATGGCGGGACAACAAAGTTGAGAGCATATTGAACTGGAGCGGATATGAACCTGGCAAGGGGCTTGGCAAGAACCTCCAAGGAATCACTAAGCCTATAAAACTAAAGAAGCATGGCACCACATTCGGTCTGGGATATGAGTATACCTCGAAAGAATTCTACTACTGGTTGCCACCATGGCGTGGTCCTTACTGTCCATTAGATCAACCAATACCACGCTTGGAGCAGACTTTCCAACCGGCCAAAGTTATATAGGTCAGAAGAAGAGGAAGCCCTGGCAGTAGTAAGGAACTTGTTCCTGGAAGACGATGATATGGATTGCTGTGTCATTTTCGAGGAGGAGGGGGAAGGAAGGCCCTTCCATACAGGTTATAAGCAGAGGAGCATGCCTCAATAACTGGACCATCAGAACCACCAGAGCCCGGCGAGCCTCGGGGTAGCAAGGATGAACAAGCATCATGCACTATGTTTTAATTTTATTAGTTTTTCTTTCACATTTTAAATTTCTGCAATTAGACCTTCAATGTTCAAAACAGTTATGGAATTTATCAAAGCATTTCAATTTTCCTTATAAATCAACACTCTTATTATTTTCTCTCATTACTCTACTTATAAAACATTACTATTACTTATCCTAATGAACCGATGACTGTGACATGTAATGAGATAACGCAACAAACGGACATAGATTTAGAGGAAGATGACATACCGGAAGAGATTGTTAAGAAAGTTGAGAATTTTGAAAACAGGCCAAAGTCCAACCTGGACGAGACCAAAATTATTAACTTGGATGGATGAAAAAGATACTAAGGAAGATGATATAAAATCATAATCAATGGCACGAAAAGTTATCATTTGCTCTGTTGGGGTATCGTACCACAGTCCGCACATTAACTGGCGCAACCCCCTATATGCTGGTCTATGGTACAGAGGCCGTCATTCCCACCAAGGTGGAAACTCCTTCCTTAAAGATCATATAAGAAGCTGAACTCGACAATGCAGAATGGGTGAAGAGTCGTTACGAGCAGCTAGCTCTTATAGATGGGAAAATAATGGACGCGGTATGTCATGGTCAGCTTTATCAGAACAGAATGTCCAGAGCCTTCAACAAAAGAGTCAAGCCGAGGCAATTCACACCAGGGCAGCTGTTGTTAAAGAAGATTTTTCCGCATCAAGATGAAGCCAAAGGGAAGTTCTCTCCCAATTTGCAGGGTCCATACATGATTCACCGGGTTCTAACAGGAGGATCCCTCATACTTGCAGAAATGGACGGAGAAGTCTGGCCGAAACCAATTAATTCAGATGCAGTAAGAGCTATTATGTGCAATCTTTGTGCTTTCCTATATGATGTAATTTGAACTACGTCTGACCTGAATCCCGTTTAAGTGGGATACATAGGCAGCCCTATGGGTTCGGTCATAATTCAATAAAAATTTCATTTCACCCGTAATTGGAAACTGGGGCAAAATTTTGAGGAGGACCCTCAAAATTCCGAAGTAATTTCAGTCAATCATCGCAAGCAGCCGTCAGAAGCATCAACTCATTCAACTGGGGCAGAATTTTGAAGAGGACCCTCAAAATTCCATAACAAGAGGGGTTTGCAATGTCTTGAGGCCACGTCACAGTTGTCGGTTCATCTAAAAGTTATTTCTTAAATATATAATTATGTCATATTTTTACAAATTCATGCATGTTTATTATCGATATCGCTTTGTTCTGCAACACTACCCCCAAGGATACCTTTCGTATAACCACACCAAAGCCGAAAAGTTCGAGCAAAGCCAACAAGGATGCGAACTAACTTCCCCTTATACAGAACTCATGATTTTTCTTTGGATGCAGACACTTGGATTGCGAAAGAATCTGACATACTATACACTCACGAGATAAACATGGTTCAGGAATACAACTCCCAAAATTGTTGCATTTGACAGCATTTGCTACCTACGCACACCGGTGATATGCCATATATCACAATATCCCCAACAGTCACAATTATCGCAACCTGTTATCAGCTAAGGAACTCTATTACCATTTGCTTTCTCCTTATGCATTTTTCTGCATTACATAAGGCTACCATTCTGCCTTCCAAGACTAAACATTGTCTCCATCTGCATTTTTGCATTGCATAAGGCTACCATTCTGCCTTCCGAGACTAAACGCTGTCTCCATCTGCATTGTATTTGCATTGCATAGGCTACCATTTTGCCTTTCGAGACTAAACATTGTCTTCATCTGCATTTTTGCATTGCATAAGGCTACCATTCTACCTTCCGAGACTAAACATTGTCTCCATTTGCATTTTTACATTGCATAAGGCTACCATTCTTCCTTTCGAGACTAAACACTGTCTCCATTTGCATCTGCATGGCTGGAATATTACCATTTTATTTACGCTTGTATGGTTGAAAGATCGCCACCTCATTTACATTTGCATGGCTGAAAGATTGCCATCTCATTTACATTCTGCATGGTTGAAAGATCGCCACTTTATTTACGCTTGCATGGCTGAAAGATCGCCACCTCATTTACATTTGCATGGTTGAAAGATCGCCACCTCATTTACATTCTGCATGGCTGAAAGATCGCCACTTTTACATCCTGCATGGCTGAAAGATCGCCACCTTTACATTCTACATGGCTGAAAGATCGCCACCTTTACATTTTTGCATGGCTGAAAGATCGCCACCTTTACATTTGTGTGGCTTAAAGATTGCCACTTCATTTACATTTGCATGGCTGAAAGATCACCATCTTCTGCATCTCATGGACTGAAAGATCACCAAATTATTCGAGGGCGTCATTTTTCGGAGGCACCATTTGCATAGCTCGAAATGCCATGCCATGGCCTGAGGATTCCTTTAATCTTTTGCATATCATTATTCAAAGGCATCATGGTTCGGAGGCATCATCCTCATAGCTCGAGAACATAATTTCATGGCTTGTGAATCCTTTATTATACGCATCATGGCCCAGGACGTCATCCTAACTGTCCAAAGACAACATTCATAGTCCGACGGGAATTTGCATCACGTTTAAATTTACGCATAATATATGATTGTATTGCTTATTTGTAGGTAAACCAGTGAGCAACAACCATATCAGCAGGAGAAATCCCGCTCCAGTTCCCACAGCCCTATTAGATTTCAACCATCTACCCCATCCTAAATATTGCGTCCGTTCTTGAAAGTCTCCATCGGCATACTCCGCCGACGGATCCTGAACTACATACGACCTGATTCCTTTAAAACCAAGGATATGTAGGTATCTTAGAGACCAAAATACGGCCTAAGTCCTCTTCAAACTGTTTCGCCAGGTCAAAATTGGCCATCATATCTTTACCCGACAACTCTTTCATCCTTCCCGGGTAAAGAGGGGCAGCTGTTGATATCCAATTTTTTCCAGTATTTTTTAACATGCAAAGTACCTTCAAAATAGCATTTATATGAAAATATAAGTATGTCCCAATGTTTTATTATTTTTTTTCTAATTTTTAAAAGATTTTTAAATCAATTTGTTGCCTTATTTTATCAAGAAAAATCCAATAATTATTCCCAAAATTATAATTTTGGTAATTCATTTATTGGATTTTCATATTTATACTAAAATATGGCCAACATAATTTTTTCATATTCTTATAAATTTGCTTAGTATTTTTAAGCTGAATTGCACGTAATTGCAATAATGGCCTCTTTTAAGATTTAATTGTATTTATAGTTATAAAATCGACTCTAATATTTTTGATTTAATAATTATGTATTGTTAATCATTTTAGTGCCTTTAATTTACTTCCAAAAATTATTTTACTATTTTTAGAAAATAAATAAGGGAAAAATGGCTATTTAAATGATAGCCCGTTTGCATTTTAATTTAGCCGGATTTGAACCTCTAATTAAAAAAAATTCCTAAACCCAATTACCCAGCCCAATTACCTAATCTACCCAACCCACGACCCTTTTAAATAACCCGCCCGAACTCTTCTTTTAATCCTAGCCGTTGATCACTTAGATCAGCGGCTTATATTTGCCACTTACTTTTTTAACCTGACCTAACCCCTAAACCTAATCATTTCCCTTCTATAGTCGCCCTTGAATTCCCCTTTTCTCTCAATTCTCTCTCGAAGCTTCTCAAACCCTAGCCGCCCCCCTCCACTTCTACCCTAAAATCATCGGAATCCATGGCTTCTAAGGCCATCGATGTCCTATACCGGCCTCCTATAACTCTTACACGCCTGGTTACTATGGTTTCAAGGTCAAACCTTGAAGATGCTTGGCCCAGATTTGGTTTCGTTCGAGTTCTATGGCTGTCTCCGATATTGCTCCGGCCAACCATGGCTGTTCAAGTCTGATCTTGACTTCTCCTGCTCAGATCAATGAGCTTCCAAGCCTTTCTCACCCTCTAGGTTTCTTCTGAAGCCCTAGCCTTTTGAGGTTCTTCTGATTTCTTTAGATCTGTTCTAGATCTGTATTTATCTCTAAGCTTCCAAACGTTTTTAAGTTTCTTTCGAAAACTCTGCTTTCAAAACCTTTATCTTTTCTGATTTAGGATATTTTTAGAAGTTTCTCTGATCTTTATCATGTTCTACTATGATTCTTATGTGTTGCTTCTACTGTGTTTCTTATGAGTTTCTTCTATTGTGTTTCTTATGTGTTTCTTCTATTGTATTTCTTATGTGTTTCTTCTACTACGTTTCTTTATGAGTTTCTTCTATTATGTTTCTTTATGTCGTTCTTCTACTGTGTTTATTATGTTGTTCTTCTACTGGAAAATGCACGTATAAAGTCTTATTTCCTTTATGAGATTTCTGAACTTATTTCGTTAGTATTTTTTGCCTTGATTACTTGTCCTTTCATCTCTACACTCAATTAATGGCAAAAATCTAAAATTTGGGGTTTCATCCGAGTATTGAGACTATTCGCTATGTGATTTGCTTGTTCTTCATCTTTAAACTTGTTTGATTTCAAAACCCTAACTCCTTTGTACCTATTCGAGTTTCTGAAGATTGTTTCATCTACTACTCGACTGAATTTAGAAATTTTTGTTTCAATCTTTGTTTCTTTATACGATTCTGATTTCCTGCTAAACTCTTCCAGGGTCTTTGTACCGGACCCTCTGCATGTTATTTGATACTCTACCTTTTCTTTGTCACTAAGATGACTACCATGTTCCTATAGTTCACTACTTACTTTTGTGATTGCATGACGCTTTTTTTTTGTCCAAAATTTAGCCTCACATACCTAACACTTCTGTACTCTTTATAAATGCTGAGCTTCCCCTCTAAAATGACTTTCAATTTTTGATTGATTTCTGACCTCCTTTGTGTAAGTCTAATTGATTCTTTCCTTGTTGTGCTAATTTCCATGTTACTTGGTTTGATTCGAAAACTTTCCTTAGCCTTTCTGACTTGGTTTACCCATGAACCAGTAATTTCGAATCCTTGACTCCTTGATTTACTATGTATTGATTGATTTTATTGGGTATTTTACCTTATTTGTTTAACTGTGTATTTTAAAGATTCTTCCCTTAATTAAACTCATATGTATTTTGTGACGACCTAAAGGGTCATCACCTGTATTCCTACTCACTCTGTACTTCTGAGGCCGTGAAAACCTCACTTGGGGGTTGCCTCAATTTGTGTGCGCAGTACGGGCGCGTAGCCGGAAAGTTTAAATATGAATTGGTGAGAAAGATAATAAATTTTGATGTTTTAATTGATTAATTTTGACTTCGGTCAATGTTTTGGGCAAACGGACCCGGACTCGTGATTCGACAGTCCCGGAGGGTCCATAAGAAAATATGGGACTTGGGTGTTTGCCCAGAATCAAATTCCGAGGTCCCGAGGAATGAATTTTTATGTGAAATTATTTTCTGAAAATAAATAAAGTATTTGGAAAGTGATATTTGTTTAGAAGACTGTGGTATCGGGCTCGTATTTTGGTTCCGACGCCCGGTACAAGTCTTATATATGGTCTGAACAATTGCTTTAGAGTTTGGTTAAATTTGGACGTCATTTGACGTGTTTTGAGCTAGAAACTATAAACCTTGGTGTTCTATGGAAATTGGAAGGAAATCATGGATATTGAGGTCCAATTTGATGATTTATGATGTTGTTTGGGCGATTTGATCGCACGAATGAGTACGTAGTATGTTTTTAAGTTTATATGTATATTCGATTTGGATCCCCAAGGGCTCGGGTGAGTTTTGAGTGGGTCTCGGAAGGTCTTAGGCTTAGAAACATTCTGAAGGTTGCACGTTCAGGGGTTGCAGGCCACAAGTGCGCCCGCGATCAATTCCGCGCGGTCAGCGCTGGAAGCTGCGTGGCTGTGGTACATTTCTGTGCAGTTCGCGTGGCTTGGGTTCAGAGGGACATGGGTTAAGTCTACCAGCACGGCCGCACACCAAATCAGTGCGGTCCGCGCATGGTAGATTCAGAGGGTGGATTTTGGGTCCATTCCACCAGCGCGGCCGCGCACCAAATCAGTGCGGTCCGTGCTGGGTAGATTCAGAGGGTGGATTTTGGGTCCATTCCACCAGCGCGGCCGTGGTGCACTTTTGAGCGGTACGCGCTAAGCCTTCAGTAAAGTATAAAAGGTCAGGATTTTCAGTCATTTTTCACTTTTTCAAAACCCAAAACACAAGGGGCGATTTTCCAAACGATTCTTCTTCTTCAAAACGATTGGTAAGTGATTTCTAACTAATTTTCTCTACTCCTTAATGTCTTTAAACATGATTTCTTCTTTAAAAACAAAGATTTCAATGGGAAATTTGGGAAATTAGGGTAGAGTTAGGTTTTCTAAAATTGGGGGTTTTGGACTTCAATTCGAAGTCCGATTCTAAAATAATTTATGTATTTGAGTTCATGGGGGAATGGGTAACCGGGTTTTGGTTCGAACCTTGGGTTTGGACCATGTGCGCCCGGGGGCAATTTTGACCTTTTGGGTTAAATTGATGAAAAAGCTTTTATTAATCATTGGGTTTGATTTGTTTAGCACATATTGATAACATGAAGTCCTTACTGCATAGATTTGGTTGAGTTGGAGACGGATTCGAGAGGGAAAGAAATTGTTGGGGATTGAGTTGTCCGTTGAAGTTTGAGGTAAGTTCTTGGTTTAACCCTAGTTTGAGGGAATATGAGTAAGTCTTTTTGCTACTTGCTATTTGATCGAATACGGTGTATAGGCATGGTGACGAGTTCCTATATACCGGTGTCTAGCATGACCGTGAGTCCTTAATTGTGGATAATTTGGTTAATGTCATGCCTTCATGTTTAAATAATGGTTTCTATGTGTTGTAAACACCTTGTGAAGGATATTGTAATAGTGAAACTCCGTGGAGAATTGGCTCAGTTTGAAATACGAACTTAAGAAAGTAAATGGAGATAAACTCCTAGGATC